>CAKAOH010003965.1:0-10435 GCA_916701665.1 Sebastiscus tertius
TCCTCTCCCTGCATCCTCTCCCTGCCTCCTCTCCCTGCCTCCTCTCCCTGCCTCCTCTCCCTGCATCCTCTCCCTGCCTCCTCTCCCTGCCTCCTCTCCCTGCATCCTCTCTCAAACTTCCTGGAATGAGTTACTAACTCGAAGGAACGAGTTACTAACTTGAAGGAACAACTTAATAGAAATGTTCTCCTAGGGGTCTAGGGGGTATAGGGGGTCTAGAGGGTCTTGGTGGTCTAGAGGGTCTGGGAGGTCTGGGGGGGTCTAAGGGGGCTGCGTAAAATATAATAATGAAGAAATATATATTAAAAAAAATGTAACTATTGAAATGAAAGAAGGAAGCCACAACGTTTATTTTTCTTCTTCTTTACTGAAAACACTGCTTCAGGGTTCTGAGAAATAGAACGAGCAAAATACACCTGGAGGCATTTCAACAAATCAAACTGACAGGTAGAGATGAGTCACGGCAGATATACACACTCTGAGGCAGGGCATTGTGGGAAAAATGTGGTTCATAACCTCCCAGTACCGGAACGCCAAAAACTCACAAAGTCTTTAAAACTCTCTTCCGTCTAAATCAGAAAATGTAAAAGATTATTTTTGTTTCCTTCCCATCAGCACGAGGGCTTTAATCATAAGGACACGTCCTTGATGAAGAATAATTAAATAATAATCATCATCTTAACATTAAAAAGAACTGACATGGTTCCCTTTTTGCATTATTTTGTCTTTAATTCCAACGAGCTGTTTGGAATAAAACCGTGTTAAAATCAGCTGTTTGTTTAAAGTAGATTGTATTTTCTTTGGTGTATTTTTCTCTATTCCAGTGAATCAAAGTCCAAATGTAAACAGCAACTATGATGTGTTGAAGTCATGTAATAAAGAGCAACAGATACCAAATAGTCCGCCAACAGGAGCCTCAGTAGACCAGAAAGCTCTGCAGCTCCAGCAGCTCCAGGACACGTGGTGCTGAGTATCGGACGCAGCTTATCAACTAGCTGGGCGGTGAGCGAGCTCCGTTCATATGATTAAAAACAACAACACTCCTCTACCGGTTCCTTCAGGTGGTGTCGTGTTTACTGTGTTTACTGTGTTCACCAGTAGAGTCCGTATGAACGTGTTTGTTGACGTCAGAAATGGCGGAGGCCTTGGAAGTTCGTTTTTCGGTGCATAATAAGTTAATATAATTTTAGTTGTATATTATTTTTCTTCATAGTTTTATATGTCTGAGGAAAATGTTGATATTCCAACGACCTCATCTTCTTCCTCTGTCATTATGTCTTTACATGTCCTGCATTATGTTACCCACATTAGCTAGCTTGCTAGCTTGTTAGCCTCTGTGGCTTCTAGACGCCGACAGTAACGTTAATATTGCCGTCGCTTAGCAGCGGTGTTCTTCACAACTTAACCACTTGAACGGCGAGAATATCGTACTACACGACTTCCCGTGTTGTAAACACCAGTTTCATTTGAAGGCAGCATTATAATCAGACTAAATGAAACCATCCAAAGGTTGAGATGTTTGAGTTTAAAGTTTAAGATGAGAGGTTGTTCATCAAATCCTTCCACATAAAAAAAACAAAATAGAATAAAGTCTTGAATTAAATCTTAAACTGATTTTATGTCGATACGTCTAATTTACATTAGCATTTCATTAGCACTGAGGCCAACAATTTAATGTAGTTATTTCCAGGCAGAAAATCAAACCCAGTTTAAGGTTAAAGGTCGTCCAACATGGCGGCCTGTCTCTCTAAACCCCCCTCGCTGCCGGGCCTCTGCCGCCGGGCCTCTGCCGCCCCGCCTCGGTGTGTATATCTCTCCTCTTTTTGACAGCATGGAAGGAAAAACAAGGAAACGGCAGCAAACAACGGTTGTACAAACTGACCAGTGCATTGTGTGTTTTAAAAGTCCAGTCCAGGAGAAAATCAAGTTCAGAATTCTCCTTTTTTGTTTTGCGACCGACGGACGCATTCGGCAGGCGAGAACGTCTCTGCGGTCCGTCTGAAGACGAGGCGGCGTCCTCTGCATCTCAACGTCTCGCTGACAGTTTTCCCGCCGTCCGGCCGCAAACGCTCGTCCCTCCTTTTTGTTAGTCCGAGTCCAAGAGAGAGGCGGGTCCGTCCAAGTCCAGCTGGAGACACTGAGACACATCCAGGGACTCTGATTGGCTGATGCTGGAAGACTGGCAGACCAGTACAGATCAGTCCTCCATACAGAAACCTGCAGAGACACAGACAGGATAAAGCTGCATTCACATGTGATCAGATATAGTAGAACAAATACATTTCATATGAATGAAATGATGATTCAGACTAAATGGTAGCAGATCTATTCAAAGGCACCACCAACGTCGCACAAAATATTCATTAACTCCTCGCCAGAAAACAAAGAAATATTCATTCAGCCAAACAAACAAACGTCACAGCTTCAGCGGACGTCTTTAACGTGCAATTAACGTTGCAAGGCGAAAACACGGACAACTCCCAGACCGTCAATCACAAGGTGACCTAATCATACCTTAAAAATTGTTTTGTGTTAACCAGTGGAAGAAAAAGTGCTCCTATTTAAAGGGACTCAATGTAAGAATCATGAATATCTTGTTAACAGCGACACCGTGAAGCCAACCCTCCTGATTTTCATCGCCCTCTCCCGGTTTCCTCCCGGGGTCACAGTTCTCCCATATTTCTCCTGATTATGGCAAATTTTCTCACTTTTTTTTTCCTTTTAATTACCTCAACCTGTTTCTGGAACTGAACATTGTGTATAATCTCTACTGTTTCCACCCGGACAACAATAAGAGCTACACCACCTGTTGTTTCCCGGCGGTAGAGGGCCGTCTATGCTCGCGACACAGCGCAGTTTGAGCTCGCCACAGCTATAAACTGAAGCTGTCAGATAAATGTAGTGGAGTAAAAAGTACAATAGTATAAAGTAGCATTAAAATTAAATACTTAAGTAAAGCAAAAGTATTTAAGTAGAGTATTTGAGTTACTTTCCACCACTGGTGTCGATCCACTACAGTCCCTCCGAGATGCTTTTTATTCAGCCTTTTCGTAACAATTGATTTTTTTCGGAAAAGCAGACAAAGTACAAAAAGATGAATGTTGAATGTTTTGTGTGGCCTGTGTAATATATATATAATATACTGTGTTTATATATATATATATATATATATATATATATATATATATATATATATATATATATGCCCGAGTGACACTCACTTGAGCTGAGAAGATCTCTGCTGCTACGTCTGCGACTCGGCCTGTTGATCTGCTCCCACCGCCCTCCGGATGCTCTTGATTGACAGGTACGTCTCCTCCTCGGGGTCGTAGTAATAAAACTTACTCAGGTAGGATATTAGCGGTCTGGAGAGAAGTCACGATAAACATGAGAAAAAAAAACATCAACAATCAGCCAAGTGTCTGTAGAGTGTGTTTATAGTATTAATACTTGTAATATGAAATGAATCACTCAGCATAGCGCACTGTATGCTAGAATATTAGCATGGGGCTATTCATCATCATCATCACTAAAATCATGGAGGTCTGAGACAAACTAATTCTCCTTAGGGTAATTTCATTATTATACATAATGTTAAGCACAGCAACAATCCCACTGTGTCTCCATCCGTCTGTGACACAATAAAACTCAACAAAATGTACATTAAAGAGTTAAAAACTCAACAAAATGTACACTAAAGAGTTAAAAACGCAACAAAATGTTCACTAAAGAGTTAAAAACTCAACAAAATGTTCATTAAAGAGTTAAAAACGCAACAAAATGTTCACTTAATAGTTAAAAACTCAACAAAATGTTCATTAATGAGTTAAAAACTCAATAAAATAATATTCATTAAAGAGTTAAAAACTCAACAAAATGTTCACTTAAGAGTTAAAACCTCAACAAAATGTTCACTTAAGAGTTAAAACCTCAACAAAATGTTCATTAAAGAGTTAAAAACTCAACAAAGAGGTAAAGAGACAAACTCTGATGACGGGTTGGGAACCCCTAACCACTGGTCCATGAGTTGGGCCAGTGGTTCAAATGGTTGACAACAGGTGTGTATACAGTATGTGTCATCAGGTGTGTGTCTGAATGGTCACATGACAGCGTAGCAGCGGTGTACCTGGGCAGTGGAAGCTCCTGGATGTGGTCGATGCGGACCATCTGACGGATGCAGAAGCGACAGAGATGTTGTAGTGACTTCACGTTGCTGAAGCGAGATACAGGATACAGCAGCTGGACCGGGGTGGGAGGAAGCCCTGCAACACACACACACACACACACACACACGTATTATTGCACTTAGTCTGATATATGACCTATACCTCACCTGGGACTCTGATAGATGACCTATACCTCACCTGGGACTCTGATATATGACCTATACCTCACCTGGGACTCTGATATATGACCTATATCTCACCTGGGACTCTGATATATGACCTATATCTTACCTGGGACTCTGATATATGACCTATATCTCACCTGGGACTCTGATAGATGACCTATATCTCACCTGGGACTCTGATATATGACCTATATCTCACCTGGGACTCTGATAGATGACCTATATCTTACCTGGGACTCTGATAGATGACCTATATCTCACCTGGGACTCTGATAGATGACCTATATCTCACCTGGGACTCTGGAGCGCAGGAAGTAGAGGAATTTGCCGTTCTTGGAGTGCATGATGGCTCTCTCGATGAACTCCACCACCGAGTGGCAGCGGTCCTCAAACTTGGGGTGACACCACAAGCTGAACGTCCCTGCAGACGGAGAGGAATGTTTTTCTTTATGTTATCATCTATTAATCATAGAAACATGAATTATGAAACATCTGTATACAGAAAACACCAGTCAGACCATCACGTTCACGTTATCTGCCTCCATCAGCCTCCAAGTTTTAACTGCGACTCTCTTTTTACTGAGAAATTGTATTCTTCTTTCACAGAAAATGTTTCAGCAGAGTGAACTGAATTCATCCTCTGGGGACCTTGAATATACATTCACAAGTAGGGCTGAACATTTAATCACATATTAATCAGGATTTTGGCTTCCCACATTTAAATGAACATGATCGACCGCGATGTTTAAAATGCGTGCTCCGTTCTGGCTTCACTTTTAGGGAGCGGTCCCGCCCACAGACTGGATAGAAGAAGAGGACGTAGTCACCGTGGCGCCATCCGTTGGTTTGTGGGCTGCGATTTTGAAGCCTTGAGTTCAGCCATCGCCATATTGTTTTTTTGTCATCGCCATCTTTGTTTTTGGTCATCGCCATATTGGGTTTTGGCTGTCGCCATCTTGGTTTTTATGCCATTGCAATCTTGGTTTTTGGCCATCACCATCTTGTTTTTTGTCCGTCGTCATCTTGTTTTTTTGCCGTCACCATCTTGGTTTCTTTCCACCAGAAATGATACGAGAGGGTGGAGCTAAGCACAACTAAATGCTGAATAAGTTAAATGTTCTAATTAACTTTGATGAGGTGAAAACTGTGAAAGGGTTAAATTTCTAAGACGAAAACACGGACAAACTCCCAACCCAAAAGTTCTGGAACAACTTAATTTTGCTTCTCGGAGATAAACTGTGAATAAGGACCGGTCGTATTTTGATGTGAAGATTGGTACATCAGCAGAAATGTAGCCCGACATGGAAGAGAGAGCAGCGCTCGGTTTATTTAAATGTGGAAGTGCAACAAAAAGGATTTGTCCCTAAAATCAACGAATAATCGTGATAAATAATCGTGACTATCATTTTAGACCTAATCGTGCAGCTCTATTTCACAGCAATCCATCCAGTAGTGGTTGAGATGTTTGACCTTCTCCATGACGCTTATGTCGCTGCTTAAAATGAGTGTTTAGTATAAAATTTCAGAATAAAAGCCAGCGGTCTGCGGTTACACACATGCAGCAGAGTTGGTGTGTGTTTGATGACTTCCTGTTGACTCCTCACGTCAGGCTGCGATGCGTTCATGCACACGTGATGGCGTTGATGTGAATGTGTTGATGTGAACGCGTTGTGTCAGTCGGGGCTACACGTCTGAATAATGAATGTGTTTCCAGGCATGACTCTATAGCTTTATGATGATGACTCATTAATGTAGAGCCTCGTTTATGGATGTGTGCATGTGTGCATGTGTGTGTGTGTGTGTGTGTGTGTGTGTGTGTGTAACTCATGTATCTTTCATGAGTCACCTTGTTAGCTCGTCACACGTGTGGCGTGTGTGCAGATATGCATGTGGTGTTATGTGAGTTATTCATGCTGCGGTGTCGTAGTATGACCTTACTGCATCGTGTCGTGTTTGACTTTATTGTGATTTATTTCTTCTCTTGTGGTTTCCTGTTGTTATCTTCTTGTTATTGTCAGTGTGTGCAAAGCTACAATAATATGCTTATTATAATATAAATGTAACAGTGTTTGGTTATTACCTTGAAAATATTACATTTAACATGTTTAGAGGTTTATTTAGGAAAGTTTTAAGTATTGTCATAATGCACAACATTGACAGAGAAGCAGTCGTTGGAAATGAAAATCATGGATGTCAGGCTCCCTCCAGCAACACTCAATAAATATGTATAAAAAGAAAAAACATGGGCGTAAAAAACGAGAATCTAAGACATACAAAGTGCAGAAGTTTGAATAAAGGGATAAAATAGAACATATATAAAATAACAGGATATATATCACTTATTTATATGTTTACTACATATATGTATATGTGTAATGAGAAGTAATAAATAAATATATATATATATATATATATACTGTATATACAGATAGTGTTGTATCTTTTTTACTGAGCAGAGCTTCAACGCCTCATAATAATAACTCAATGGCACCTCCGTTAACATTAGTAACTCTGTTATTTAACCAATCAGGACTGAGCTGCTAACGACAGATAGTGTTGTGTCTTTATACTAAGGAAACAGTCAATAAAGACTTGTGATTTTACTTGACAAAATATTCTGAATGCAATCAAAAGTATTTATTCAAGATAATTCCACAGTTCTCTTGTTCGACGCCTATTCTTGCATCAATTTAGTGGCAAAAATGTGACTCTTCTGTTGTTAATTAATCACAAACAGCCAATTTACAGGCTGCACAGACAGCTGTGCTTTCCTCCAGTTTCTCTCATTTTCCGTCTCGTCTCTGGACGTTAAACCGTCGGTTCACACTTTTTCAAGTCTTTCCTAAAACAGTAGTCAGGTCTCCATATGTTCACTGAACCAGGGTTCTCTTGCTGTAGTTATTGTACTAAAAAGACTGTAACTTTGGAAGTTACCAGTAGATTTGATTAACTCAACATGTCGTCTTTTAATAGTCTTTATGAACAGAAATAATACAGCAAGCAAAACCTGTTTCAATGTAGTTATACATACACTCTGCACCTTGGTTTACTACCGCCTATACTGTACATATCAGATCTATAGTGTATACACCGTATTCATATCATACCTCCAGCTGTTTATAGACTATCCTACTGTTAGTATTACTTGTAATTACACTCTGCACAATATAATTATACCTATACCTGCACTGCTTACTATAATCATACTGTATGTATCTTAATATATAATATCCATACTGCTCATACTCTATATATCCAATGTATTCATACCTCTTACTGTTTATTCCACATTCTATATATTATATTATATTACTCTGTACACTTCTGGTTAGATGCTAAACTGCCTGTTCTTGTCTCAGTACTGCAGTCTGTGCAATGACAACAATTGAATCTACTCTAATCTAATTTTATGGGCCATGTGACTAATGTTTTAATACAAAATTAAAAAGAAAAGTAAACTTATCTTTAAATAAACTGTAATCATAAAGTCTCCGAACAACATTTTGACTTGTCCAAACTAGTTTTTGCATCAATTTATGTCGACTCTCCTCCACTAATCGGTCATCAGTTAGTTTCCAGGGTCCAGACTGAACTTTCACACTTATTCAGATGTTTTTCTGTTTAATTAACGACGGATTTTAAGAGATTATGTCAGGTAAAGTTCTTAGTTTTAACTGATTACAATGTGGATAAAGTTTTATGTTCGTATCCATAAAACGCAGTTTGTACCGGTACGCTGGGTTGTGGTCAGCTTGCATGTGTGCTTAAATGTCGTCTGTGACTCATCATGGTGGTGTGACATCATACATGCCTGACGTGTGGAATGACCACATGTTTCTATAGGCATCATGTGTATGTGTGTGCGTGTGTGTATGAGTTGCTGTGAGCATGCATTATGCCTGCATATCTGCACACATATGCCAGCTTAATGCAAGATAGGCAGGGAAGTGCTGTACTTTTATATACTTTGTTCTAATGTATTGCCTATTTCATTGTTTATATTCTGATTAAACTATTTTGAATATCAGTTTATGTTTGGTGTGTGGAGCGGAGCGGAGCTACAACAATAAAACCTTGCATCCTTGAATAATTAGGTTTAAGGTCGAGATTATTTTAAGGGGTGTTAGGCAGGTAGCTGTGGTGTTTCAGTTAAATTGTAATTATATTAATTATTTTATTTTATTGCACGGCCGTGTTGAATACTTGATTCTGATTGGTCAATCACGGAGTTCTGCGCACTGTAATTTCTTTATAACAGTCCGTTGCTACGTATAACAGACCATTGCTATGTATAACAGACCATTGCTACATATAACAGACCGTTGCTACGTATAACAGACCATTGCTATGTATAACAGACCGTTGCTATGTATAACAGACCGTTGCTACATATAACAGACCGTTGCTACATATAACAGACCGTTGCTATGTATAACAGACCGTTGCTACATATAACAGACCGTTGCTACGTATAGCAGAATGTTGCTTCTTATAACAGACCGTTGCTATGCTACGGTTCTGATGTCGGACTCTGGAGGACCGTTTTTGTGTCAAAATATTGATTTCTTCAGTAAGTAGCCGTGAAATAAGCCCTAAGTAATAAGTAATAAGTAATAAGTAATTCTTTCACAACAATGACCGGCTCGCTGTACATTATCCCTTATATATATATATATATATATATATATATATATATATACAGCAAGAAGAGTTCACGTGATGTAAAATTCATCTTCTGCAAGTGTCTGCAGCCTAGAATGTAAGACTGTGGAGACTCTATGCAGAGTGTGAACACATTCATCTGTGCAGATATCCGCAGTATCACATGCATGTACCGTGAACCCCTGCTGTCAGTTAGTGTACAGACATGTGATGTGTGTGTGTGTGTGTGTGTGTGTGTGTGTGTGTGTGTGTGTGTGTGTGTCTGACCTCGGTAGTGCTCCATGCGTGTGTGGTGGGTGACTCCTTGCGACCTGAAGCTGAGGCTCAGGATGTATCGGGGGTCCGAGCTGTCTCGGACCAGGAAGGATCCGTCCGGTTTCCCCTTCAGCTTCATCTCCGCGTCCTCCCAGTTCATCGGACCCCAGTACCAGCCGCACTGAGGACGGACCGACAGGAACAATCTCATCTCTTCATTCTCCTCTCCAAAGTTCAAACAGTCACCACAACAAGCCGACATGCTCGTACTCACAGGAGCGTATCTGCGTTCCACAGCTCAATATCCTCGTAATATGACGCATTAAGGAGGCCTTTCAAAGGGTTTCATGTTCTAGTAATGTAAAATGTACAGTATGTTTCCCTGGGTCATTAAGTCCACTCCACCAGGGTCTGAAGTTAACTTTCTTCACTTAAGTCTTTATTCTCATCTACCGCTTTTGAAATCTCTGCGTTGAAAATGAAGGAATAACATTTTAGATCTAATGTCATTCAGTGTTTGATATATTTTACATTAAAAACATTATATACAAGGTAAATTACAGTGTTGTAATTACACCGTAGCTTCTGGGGGAGAACTATGTTGTACACAGTACCGTACTGTACTTTGTTATCGTCATCTATAGTGGTTGTTTGCATAAAAACACACAATTCAAATGATTCTGATAATTAAATATTTGCTTTGATTAAAGCTGGTGTTATGAAGTTAAACAGCTCATAATTCTCTCACTATTTTTCATTTTCTATTTATGTGAAATCATCTCCTACAGACAACTGGATTTATTCAAGTTTCTCACCAAAACATTTTTTTTTTCAAGATTACATTTGAACGCATCATGATAACGTTAGAATTTACCTTTGTCCAATAGTCATTTTACTGAGCAGAGCTTGAACGCCTCATAATAATAACTCAATGGCACCTCCGTTAACGTTAGTAGCTCCGTTATTTAACCAATCAGGACTGAGCTGCTAACGGCTGCTAACAGCTAACGTTACTAACTCTCCTCCTGCTGATTTCAACTCTGGTTTAACATGCGAGGGTTCAGGTCGTATCCACACAGACCTTACGACGTTTTATACTTCCTCTTTTCGGCTCACTGCGGTTTGTTTTGGTTGACGGATACGGAACGGATATATATATATATATAT
>CAKAOH010003965.1:10455-21188 GCA_916701665.1 Sebastiscus tertius
TATATATAAATAACAATAAAAGCGGTAACTTCCTTCTACAGTACCTTCAGATAGACTCAAATGAAGTAAATATATTGATTCAGGCGTTAAAACATCTATTTAGAAATCGTAAAAAAGACAAAATCAAAAAGTGATACATGTTCAAATTGATTTTTTTCCCACCCCATAATATTTTCAGATGTTTTTTTTTGACCAGAAGATTAATTAATTATTGAGAAAATAATCAGCAGATTCATCGTTAATGAAATTGATCTAAATAATTAGTTCAGCAGGTGCAACACAATAAAAAAGACATATAACGAATGAAACTGAAACTGAAACTGAGTCGTACCTTCTCCAGCTCTCTCAGACTGGCGGTGAAGTTGCTGGCTTCAGACCGCCGCAGGGCGCACAACATGGGGGGCGGGGCCTGTCTGGAAGGGGGCGCAGCATCAGCCGGCGACGGGGTGGAATGAGGGAGGGCCCGGAGGAAGGCGTCTAAATCAGAGAGGAAGAACGTCAGAGAACATTTAAAGGTGCTGCGTGAAGTTAGCTTAACATTTTAATTCTCAAAAATAAACTAACGATGCTGTTGTGCTTATTATTGCTGGAATATAACCTGGAAACCTGCAGCAGCTTTAGACGGACAACTAGTGCTGGAAGACACGTTGTCAGCTTCCGTGATGCGTTACTGACGCAGAACAAACTGTAATGTTGATACGAGAGGTTTTCATCTCGTCCACAGTGTCGGATATTTAAAGTCTAACTTGTCTCTTTACAGCGTTCGGAAGAAGCCGTCATGCTGTCACGTTAGTATTCTACTCAGAAGCTGATTGTTTAACATCAGAAACGATCAATAATAAATCAATACCAGTTCTAACGTCGTCAGTCAGAACGAGGTGCTATCACAGCAGACGGAAATAAATAAAACATTAAAATTCTTCTTGTGTTTTCTTCAGTGACAGGAAGCGACGGCGTGGATTCACCGCCACGCATCAGTGACAGGAAGCGACGGCGTGGATTCACCGCCACGCGTCAGTGTCAGGAAGCGACGGCGTGGATTCACCGCCACACTTCAGTGACAGGAAGCGACGGCGTGGATTCACCGCCACACTTCAGTGACAGGAAGCGACGGCGTGGATTGGCCGCCACGTCTTACCGTTGAGGCTGAGACTGTGCTGGATGGTGGCGTGGGAGGGAGGAGGAGGAGGAGGGAGAGGCAGGGGGAGGGACTGCAGGGAGGCGCCCATAACGCTCACTAGGAAAGGACCCGGCTGAGGCCCGGCTATGTCATCTGGAGGAAGGACAGGAGGAGACGAGAAAGCAAGGAGGCAAGGAAGGAAGGAAGGAAACAAGGGAGGGAGGAAGAGGGAAGGAAGGATGGGTAGGAGAGGAGAGGAATGGGAGGAAGGAGGTGTGGTAGTGAGGAAAGGAGACAGCAAGGAGGGAAGAAACAAAGGAAACAAGGGAGGGAGAGGGATGGAAGGAAGGAGGTATGGTAGTAAGGAAAGGAGAGAACAAGAAGGGAAGGAAGGAAGGGTAGGAGAGGAGAGGAATGGAAGGAAGGAGGTGTGGTAGTAAGGAAAGGAGAAAGCAAGGAGGGAAGGAAGGAAACAAGGACAGGAGAGGAGAGAGATGGGAGGAAGGAAGTAGGACAGGAAGGAAAGGAGAGAGCAAGAAGAGAAGGAAGGAAGGAAGGAAGGAAACAAAAAGAAAATTGAACACGTGAATAAAGGAGGAGAGAGGGTAAGGGAAAAAGAGAAGAAAGGAAGGAAGGAAGGAAGGAGTTTTTCAACACCATCAGACAGGAAGTCTCAGTCCACCAAATTAAAAGACTTCACCTCTTTGTTAATATTGACCAATAAGATTCCTCTATTTATAAAACATAACTAAAGTACCCGATCAGGGAGGAGATGAATGTTAAAGACCGACATCGTCTGTTCTGTCTGACAGTAATTAGAATATTTAATATGTCCATCTTTAATCAAACCGAGAGGATAAACAGAGAACATCAGCCGGCTCGGAGCAGAAACCTTCTGAAAGGTCAAAGAAGTTAGAAATAAGGAGGAGAACCAGGCCCTGATGTTACCTCACATGTTTACAGGAGATCTATTTCCATATTTTAATACACATCAGTGTCGATACTGTTGATTAGCGGAAAACTCTGATCTGGGTGTTTGCTTTATGCTCCTTCTTTCACCGCAATAAGACAGGAAACTCTGTCCTCATCCATTCAGTCAGATTCAAATGAAATCTGTAGTTTGACCTTTCAAAGCTCAATCAGATTACAACAGAAACATACGACAGGAAACTAAAGTGATCAGAAAGAACATGACTGAGAGAGAGAAACATCTAACAACATCTAAACGATGACGGGCTGAAACACGATGTAGATGAAGATATTCACTTGATCATTGTCACTTTGAGTAGTTGGAGTTGTATGCGTGGCGTCCACTAGAGAAACATAAATACGAGCTACCTGGTGCCCAGAGATGTAACAGCCCCGTCACTAACGGTTAAAACACAAACACACAGCACAGAAGAGAGAACGATGGAAACTATGAGGCGTCACGACACTATTTCAGTACGAAGCCTCATTTTGATCCCGTTAAACAGGTTGTGTGTGTTTTTTATCTAGTGGACCTAAGAGGACGAAGAGAGTCAGAAAGCATCCTGTGCTCCTCTTTTAGCTCACTTCTTCTACCTGTTTGGATTATTCTGTTCAGTATCGTGGAATGTGGCCCGGGAAAGGGAAGTTTGGGGTCAATCATGTTGGAGTAATTTGTTGTTTAACTCGTATCTCGCCACCTGTCTGTGTCGTATTCTACGTCATTTCCAGTAAATATCATTAGGGATGCACCGATACCACTTTACTTCAGTCCGAGTACAAGTACTTACATTTGGGTACTCTCCGATACCGAGTACCGATACGAGTACTTCTCTGAGCCTAAAGAGCCTCGTTAACAGCCAGCTGGAGGGTGTGAGTGACACACGGCAGGCTGGGGAGTCCCGCATACGAGGCGGTGCGCCGCCACCGGCTCTAGGTCGGCTTGGAAAGGCTCGGGGCGAAGGTGCTTCCCACGGCCGAAGGGCTCGCTGCGCCCTCTCTCCCCGCCGGAAAGGGACGGGGCCCCTGCTCCCGCAGCAACCGTCGACCAGGCCGGACTGTCTTCAGTGTGCCCGAACCGCGTCGTGCTGCCAGATCGGAGCTCGGCCCACACAAAAGGCGCCAGGGGTCTGCGGCGATGTCTACGACCCACCCGACCCATCTTGAAACACGAACCAAGGAGTCTAACGCACGCGCAAGTCAGACGGTGCAAGCAAAACCCCGTGGCGCAATGAAAGTGAGGGTTGGTGCGTGCCGGCAGAGGTGCAATCCTGGCCCCGCGGGCTCGGGTGCACCACCGGCCCGTCTCGCCCGCACCGTCAGGGAGGTGGAGCGTGAGCGCGTGCGATAGGACCCGAAAGACGCTGACGAGAGGTTAACGTCACGCTGCCGTAAAGTGGTATCGGTGGCGAGTACGAGTACACGAGCACAGTATCGGACCCCTAATCCCAATATAAAAGGTGTTTTGTGTAGATAACAGGAACTACTAACCCATCTTTAAAGTGGTGACGTCTCCAGTCTGATGGAGCTGTCAGCTGATCTGTACGTTGTTTGTTTACATGACGTAACAGACGCACATATTTGGCGTGGACAGACAGCGTCCGATGCTACACGATGCGGCGCGATAGTCGGACGCTTGCATCCAGTTAGGACACGTGTGATCTATTCTTAAACCTAACTAAATAGTTTTATTTTGAAAAGACTGGAGCGAAACTTGACGCGTGCGTCACACGTTGCTTTAACATTCGTAGGAAAACGCACTAAAAATACGTTGTTGAAACTCGTGCTGAGCGTCACAAAAAGAAAAAGTGAAATTCATGTTTATGTACGCGAATCAAATAGATTACATTTATTCCCGACCTGCTGTGAGACTGTGTTGCATATCATTTACCATATGACATCATTATGTGTGTCTGTTGAAGGAAGATGATGATGAGGAGGGAACAGGAGGAGAGAAAAGTACCTAACAAACTGAGACTTCGGCGTGGAGGAGGAGGAGGCGTGGGAGGGTGTGGCGTGTTCGCCCCTCGCCGTGAAATATCCACATCCACCAGAGAAACGGTCTCACCTGAAGCCAGAGGACAGAAGAGAGGAAGAGGGACATAAATAACGGGGCAGTCAAACATAACAGCTGTGTGTTTTGCGATAAAAAGCATCAAATTTGGCACAGAGGTTTATAGGTTATGAAAAGATATAGATTGTTATTCAACACCAGAGATTCACATTCAGAAAGAAAAGATGTTAATCTGTTAATAATAATGAAATGACAGCTTAATAGTTAGCGGTAAATAAAGCTTTTTCTCAGGTTAAAAGTTTTAAAAAGCACCTTTAAAAAATAAAGACTGTCTGTGATCTTCTGACATCTCATCTGATCAGCTTGAACACACTCTTGGAAATCATCCAGACTCATAAAATCAGCAACATTTAGGAATATTTAGCGCCTATTTTCAGGATCCATATACGCAGCGCCCCGATATCTATATCTTTTCATAACATATAAACCTACATCTGTGCCTAATGGGATGCTTTTATTGCAAAATGCACAGCTGTTATGAATATTTCAGCTGACAGACAGCAGAGACAGGAGACCCGGTCCTGGCTGGTGTTTCTGTGATTGTGTTGTTCTGTCTGCGCTGCAGAGTGCCATTAAAGCTGCACCAGGCAGGATGTTGATGGAGAATTACACCCAGCTAATCAGCCTGAATCACTGCAATAAAGAAGGAACATCCCATCCCGGCTAATTGAGATGCTGCAGATTCACTGTTCACCAAAGTGAGATTCTGCAGTTGGGGGATGTTTTACTGGCACGGAAAGAAACAAATTGAAATCCCCACCGCCGAGCTGGACTCTCACGCTTCACATCTCTTCCTCTATCATCTCTTCAGCTTCTGTTTTTTGGGGTTGTGACACATCACAGACCGGCTGGGTTGGTAAACACCAGCACACTTCTGCACAGGACTTCTGGGGTTTGACGTCCCCATCGCTCCTCTGGGGCCGCCAGCGTGACATGTTGCGTGCACGGTGCAGCTTTAATGTTCCTGGCTAATTGGAGGTTAGCTCGTTAAACTACAAAAACCATCCTATTCAAGAAGTGGACTTAGTGGAACTGAGATCTGGGAGCGATGTGGGACACCAGCATGTCCTCCTGAGCCCTGCGGAGGTTGTGGGACGATTCTCATAAAGTCAGCTAAATCATTTTTGCCAGCTGAGCTACAGACCTCCTCGCCCTTCTTACCCAGAGGCCTTTGTGTCTTATCTTATCTGGTGCACCAGTTACACAGGCTGACTGGTGAGAACAGCTGAAGGTTGCAGAGGTTTACAAATACATTTTTTAAACCGGAAATGCTGCCTGCTCTCGTACTTTTTATTATTAGAACTTAAAGGGCATAGAGAATCAATCCACTCTCATGTCTGTCTGTTAAATATTAGTTAGCTTAGCTTAGCATAAAGACTGGAAACAGAGGGAAACAGCTAGCCTGGTTCTGTACAAAGGTAGGCTTCATAAAACCCACAACTGGATGTTTTTCTAATTGTTTTATAAGGATTAAAGGTGCTAAACCAACCCCCCCAGGAAGAGCGCCGGGCTTTGAAGCAAACGTTCGTAGTGGCCAAACAGTCGAATTACAACTTCCGTGTCCGTCACGTGATGCCATCGGGCCCAAAAAGACTTTTCCCCATAGACTTCTATTGGGAAAGAGACGTCTGTAACTCAGAGGATCATTTATTTGGAGGTGAATCAACTCCCCAGTACGAACACTCTGATAGTCCTGATTTGAATCATTAAAACGCACTAACAGCTGAATCAGAGTTATTTCCCTTCCTCCGTTCATGTGAGTGGGACCCAGACCGAGGCTGGAGCGCCAAGCCGTCGACTGTGACCCCGTGACCGAGTCATGTGACCGAGCGGACGCTACTGCGCCTGCTGCGTGGGTCCAATGGATGCGGAAGATCGCCGGGTTATTTTCCACTCGGAGGTCGAGTCATTTAGGCTTCATGCTCCACTGAGACGCTCTCATAGGACTGAACGGGGCCCCGCCTCCAGCGCTGCATTCAGGTCTCTTAACACATCCAGGTGCTAAATGTACGATTGGGAGCATTTCTATTGCCTCCACACGGCTCTCAACATGGCGGCTGAGCCTGAGCTAACGGTGTGGCGTTAACAGTGAAAACAACAACAGCAACACTGCTGACAGAGATAACAGAGTTAATCTGAGATTTAGAGAATAAAGTCATAATATTAGAAAGTCGTAATTTTACGTGTTATTTTCTTTTTTACTCGTAAAGTTATGACTTAATTCTCATAATATTCTGACTTTATTGTGTAGATCTCAGATGTGTTTTCCCTCAATGTGGCCCTAATACTCCGTAGTCCATTGTCTCTTTGGCCCTCACTGCATTAGACTGATATACTATATACTGAGACTATAAACTGAGTTACCTTCATCACAATGATCACAGGCTTTGCGGCTCCAGACAGATTTTTTTTTTATGCCTAAAATGTCTCTTTGATAGTAAAGGTTGCCGACCCCTGGTATATTCAGTAGGATACTTTCAAGCTCAACATTTCTGAACGCAGAGAGATGAAACTGTTATCAATCTTCTCATCCGACTCTAACTACGACACCAAACAAGCGTTTTCCAAAATGTCCTTATTATTAATGTGAACTATATCGTCAGCGTGTGATAATCTGACTGCAACACCAGCAACAACGACGTGAATTCAACTTAACAAACACGACGTCATCGTCACTGTACATACAAACATACTGATATCAGCCACATATAACTAGCCAATACGACTCCGCTACCCTAAAATATGATTACTGTGAAGACAGAAGACCAGGTCGAGATGACAGGCCGCCTCTGTCACACAGCGTTAACGTTTCACTTTCTCCAAACTGAATCCCATAAATGCTGAATTAAAGGTCATCTTCGTTTGTCCCCGTCGGTGCGATGAGGACAAACATCGACAGCGAAGGAAAAGACAAACAAATAGTTTAAGAAAGCTCCTGTCTCCCTTTACAAGTTTACTGAAGTTTATGGCCATAATTATTATCAGCAAAATGTATCTATGTCTTATATTTCTAAAGGGGGATGCACCAGCCAAAGTCTGGCAACCGAAAAGTTGTCTCTGTCTTAAAGATTAATAATCAATTAGTTATAATTCTTCTTTTTTAAATATATATGCCTTGCTGGAAGAGGTGCCTTGGATAGAGGTGGAACTAATATTTATACTGTTGGGCAGCTTGTTTTATGACATTTTATCTCATGAGCTCATTATATGTTTTATATTTTAAATGTTAAACTGCAAAGTAACTACAGACGTCACATAAATGAAAAGTAGCCAACAATATTTCCCTCTGAAATGTAGAGGAGCAGAAGCGCAGCTTAAAAGTAGACAAAAATTAACATTAAAACTGTAGTTAAGAAAGAACCAACTAGTGGACTGAGAGCAAAACGACCGACTAGTGGACTGAGAGCAAAACGACTGACTAGTGGACTGAGACCAAAACGACCGACTAGTGGACTGAGACCAAAATGACCGACTAGTGAACTGAGACCAAAACAACTGACTAGTGGACCGAGACCAAAATGATCAACTAGTGGACCGAGATCAAAACGACCGACTAGTGGACTGAGACCAAAACGACTGACTAGTGGACTGAGTCCAAAATGACCGACTAGTGGACCGAGACCAAAATGACCGACCAGTGGACCGAGACCAAAACGACCGACTAGTGGACTGAGACCAAAACAACCGACTATTGGACTGAGACCAAAACGACCGACTAGTGGACTGAGACCAAAACGACCGACTAGTGGACTGAGGCCAAAACAACCAACTAGTGGACTGAGACCAAAACGACTGACTATTGGACTGAGACCAAAACAACCGACTAGTGGACTGAGAGGAGGCAGCTCTGATAGTTTCATCTATAAAATGTCAGAAATTGGTGAAAAACGCCCGTCACAGTTTCCTATAGGAAACACAAGGCGACGTCCTCAAATAGCTTCTTTTTTTCTCTTAATCAACAATTCAATATTGAGTTTCCTGTCACATGAAACAGAGAAAAGCAGAACGTCGTCACAACGCTGCAGCTGGAACTGATTATTTGGCACTTTTGCATGAAAAATTCCTTTAAACGATTAATTCAAAATAGCTGATGGATGGACTTTTAAAGCAGCTTTTGATCGTGTTTTATGGTGAATACGTTAAAGTGACTTCAGACAGGTGGATCAGAGGTGATTAGTTGATTTCTGTTTGTTGATATTTGTATTCTTTAGTGATATCTAATATTTGCACTCTTTCCCACTTTGTGCTGCAACTGCTGCACAACAGCACAAAATAAAGATCTACTGTATGTCAAACAAACCTCTGATACTCTGTATTCAGAGGTTTTAATTATACTTTTATAAATGTGTCTGCTGTATTGAGTCTTTCCACCACTGGACTGTATAGTGGAGGGAAGAAAGGCAGAGCATTTACTCAACATTTCTGTCTTTCTTAAGTACAGTTTTAATGTCATTTTGACTTCTTCCATTTGAAGCTACTTCTTATCTTTTAAGCTACTGAGGTTTCAGACGTACTAAAATATCTCACACACTCTTTTAGTGTATTAAATAACATGTAATCTTCAGTTGCAGAGAGTTTGGAGAGGAGTGTTCTGTGTCAGGGAGGGGTTTTTAGGCTGTAAAGAAAGAGTTTGTGAGTAAACCAGAGTTAGAAGTGAAGCAGTGAACAGCTCTTACCGGTGAAAGCAGAGAGGGAGGCAGCGAGGGAGGCAGGGGAGAAGGCACTGTGGGCCCGGGTCAGTCTGGGCTGGCTGTGACTGCAGGACACACATCAAGACAGGCACAAGAACAAGAAGAAGAAGAAGAAGAAGAGAGTTGGAGTGCAAAGAAAAAGAAGAAAGTGTTAGTGGCTGCAGAGGTTCAGTTTGAGAGCAGTTTTGGGTCCTGCAGCTTCTTCTGTTTGATGCTCTGAGCTCCGGCAGTCAGGACTTGTGAAGCTATGTTTTTTTAATCATAGCCTTCCTCCAGTGTGCCTCTGTGAATAATGACTAAGCAGTGAGAGGGATACAGAGAGGGATACAGAGAGGGATACAGAGAGGGATACAGAGAGGGATACAGAGAGGGATACAGAGAGGGATACAGAGAGGGCGACGAGCCACAAAAGGTCTGAAAAATATCTGCATCTAATAAAAGTTTTTGGGATGTCTGAGAGAAGGCCGATAAGCTGCCGGCTGAAGGAGTTAAATCAAGAAAGCAATAGAAGACAACGACATGGCTGGACTCTGATTGAGTCCTCAAAACAGTCAGTGGGTTTCTTCTTCTAAAGCGACTGTTTGTAACTTTTTAAACGTATAAATCTACCGGGTCGGTTTCTCATGCACGCTCGCATATTCGCGCTCGCGTGTGTCTCCGCTGTTCAGACTCAGACTCCAACACAAACTACAGTGAAGCACCAAAACCTCTTGGTTGTCTCTAGTGAAGTCTGTTAAACAGTGTTGGCCGCGGTCGAAGGACGCGGGGGAGACCGTAGCTTTGGTCTCCAGGACCGGAGTCTCTGCTCCTCTGCTCCTCTGCCTGCCTTCACTCACACACCGCGCTCCTTCTCTCTCTTTCTCTCTCTCCACCTCTCACGTGCACGCTGCTCACTCCTCACTGCAGAAGAGTTAGTTTAGCTCTGAGAATATCTAGTGAATGTTCAGTGGACGTTTGGTCAGAAATAACTGCTGCAGCTCCTCCAGACCAGCAGAGGTTTCCCGTGTCTCGTGAAGTGACGGGGCTCCGCAGAGAGACACGTTATCGTCTCCAACCAAAACTCCGGTGTCTCCCCCCGTTCCCTCCGGCCGCGGTCGGGAGGCCGAGGCGGGAAAAGCCAACACTAGGATCAGCATTGATTGATGGAGAGACCTTGGTCTGGTCAGCTAACATTACTGCCAAGCAGCTGAACTCTAGAGTGATGCTGTGCTTTTAGCTGACGTGTGTCTCCTCACTGTGTTGAGTGATGCTCCTTCATGTCTATGTAGAGCGAGCACAAGGCCAGCAACAGGACGCTGACTTTAGTTGACTGAACGGCCACAAGTGAAGCTGTTAACGAGACATTTCTGAAAGTTACAAACAGTCCCTTTAAAATACTGAAGGTTTTTCTTCCTGCTGATATCTTCCTGACCTATCTTTGAAAACAATCTCCTATTTTGGGGCGTTCTTATTACCAATCTAAAGACATCAGAGGGAACTCATCAGCGGACATTTGAAAGCAGAAATATTGCATATAATATGTCTGGTTATAAAGTGCAGCACTGCTGGTTCTGCAGTGATACACCGGTTCAGATCTAGGCCTTGATTGCTCCCCTGGCATGAGGGTTGCCTTCACTGACAGTGGGAAATAAGAAGATGACTGTTTAGGGTCTTGTACTTTAGGACTTTAAGAACTTTAAACATGCACTATCTACCTTTAAACATGCACTATCTCTACCTTTAAACATGCACTGTCTACCTTTAAACATGCACTATCTCTACCTTTAAACATGCACTATCTCTACCTTTAAACATGCACTATCTGCCTTTAAACATGCACTGTCTACCTTTAAACATGCACTATCTCTACCTTTAAACATGCACTATCTCTACCTTTAAACAT
>CAKAOH010003967.1:2797-37122 GCA_916701665.1 Sebastiscus tertius
TCATTTTGCTTTTACTTGTGTACCTTTTATATATATATATAGATATCTATATCTATATATATATAGATATATATATCTTATGAGCATTGTTGAAGGAACCCGAGACCAAAGATTATCATTGCCAATGACTGCTTTGCTGGAATTGAAGTATGACAAATAAAGAACCCTGAACCTTGAACATTTAAAGCTAGGGTTGGTAATGTTCTTCAAAATTGTTTGTTTTTAAATATATTTGTTGAAATTCTCTTTATATCCTGACGACAATCAATAAATCAAACGCTCTGACAAAAAGAAAAAGAAAAAAATCCGACAGACTGTCTACCTGTCTACCTGCTTGCACTCTGCCCGTGCACTCATTACGCGGCACTGGAGTCTTCACAAGCTGCTAGCTTGACAGCTGTGAGGCCGATTAACCAATGCCATGTTCGTTGTTTACGTTCTTCATTATAATTTTGGGGGGGTTGCTTTGAAGGGACGGACTGTCAGTGTTGCCGACTTAGTGACTTTCTCGCTAGGTTTATGGACTTTTTGGAGCTCGTGCTGTTACTTTCATTGGAAAAACGTTGCCAACACTGGGCTGGGTTTTTCAGTTGGATACTTTTTAAAATCTAGTCTACTCATACTAATTTATCAACATTACCAACCCTAGCTTAAAATGGTCAGTGAGTTAAGGTCACCACATTTTGCAGGATCACTCGGATCACTAAAACTCATTTAAGTTTGGTTGTAATTACACAGTGCGAAAAGCCCAAGTTTCAACCTCACCAGTATCTGGCCCCCAAATCAACTTAGATGTCTGTGACGTTATAGTTGAAGTCAGCAGCTGTTGGTTATGTACAGTTGACCACATGGTAATCCATTTTAATGGAAGAGGTGTTTCTTGTAAAAGTCGGTAAATAGCAGATTAACATCATCTCAAATAATGGAGGGAACAAGAAAACTGAGATTATGTGTCATAATTTATTGCAAATTTAAGATGTTCAGACCTTTAATTTAAGAACATAAAGAAGGCCTCTATGGATCCTCTGTCCTCATGTTATCAAGAAAATAGATATCTTATAAAACTGGTCTGAAAAGCAGTCGTATTTAGGAACCATATTCAAGCACATTGATGTTTCCAGTTTGTGCAGAAAAGTATAATTTTGGAACATAATGTAGCTGTAGGTAAGGACTAGTTCAGCCAAAGAGGCAAGGCAGACATGAAATGGAGGTGCAACATGTTGAATGGTGTTCTGTAATGACCTCTGACCTCTAACTGTGCCCCTTTCCTTCTTTCAATCACATTTTCTCTTATATAAATGATTCTATAACTAATATTAAATACATTCTAAAGAGCGAAGAGAAGATTCTAGAGAGCCGGTGCTGTGGAGAAACAGTGTGAGGACCTAACAGAAGCTGTTTAGTGTCACAGGAAGTCCACTGGAACAGCAGGAGGCTGTGGGCAGTTTCACTCTGTTTACACTGACTGACGGCAGCAGAGGAGGTGGATTCACCGAAAGTGTGTGTGTGTGTGCGTGTGTGTGTGCGTGTGTGTGTGTGTGTGTGTGTGTGTGTGACACAGAGACTGAGAGTGCATCTTGCTCTACTCCACTTCAACTTGTCAAAGCAGGAAGAGCAGAGATTAGGGGAGCCAGAATTAGAAAAGTGTGTACAGGTAGATCTACGGCTGCTTGTATCTGCTTTCTGTCAGCTCCATTCAGCATGACCAGACGTTAGGCTCAAAGCAAGTTCAAACACTTGATAACATTTCAATCAGGAAAAACATCACAAGTGAACAAGGATGCAGATGTTTCATTTGAAATGGAGATGTTGGTGCTGAGCCCATCGATCATATTGAATTAAAGCTTCATCCGTCTGTCTGTTCGCGAGTCATACTTTAGTTTCCGGAGCAGAACTCGGAAACTATTTAACTTAGGAACTTCACATTTGGTGTGATGGTTGACAGTGTGGTCTAGTTGTGCCTTTTAGGGGTTAGAAGTCCAGGGTGCCCCAAATTTAAAAAAAATTGGGGCACCCTGGACCACCACTGGTGGTACTTGAGCTCTTTGTACTGGTACCCGGAGGAATCTCTGAAATATTTTTTTAAAATTATTAAGAAATAGGGCTGACCCATAAATCCTATTTTTCATGTTCTTCAGTCTTTATAAACTTCACTTAGTATTTTCACGTGAGGAATATGATTTATTTTATTAACATGTTTCCAGTGAGATATTAAGGAGTTTAAATGGTGACTTTGCTGTTGTAAACATTACTGTTGCTGCTCTAGAAACAACATTTAGCCTAGTTATATTTTAAATACAGTATATGTATATATATAGCTAATATGCACGCTTCAATATTTGTTTATTTATCACAAGTCATATCGTCATCGCAATATGATTGAACAGTGTTATTGCAGATGTTCCTCATATGGTGCAGGCCTAGTGTGAGAGGCTGCTCCTTGTGCCAGTTCTAGTGCTCTCCCTTTGACAAATATCAACAATAAGCAATATTCTGATTAGGAATAAATTTGCCTCCTGCGTGAACTGTGCATTGCTGAATAGTGTAGGCCTCCGCTACTGGATTTTAACATCGGTCAGAATGGTGGGACTTGGAGAGACAAATATTTTCTGAGGTGGTATTTGGTGAAACAAGTTTGAGAACCACTGCAATAGACTAATTCCATTAGTTCCAAAAGGGCAAACCCTTTGGCCCTACTTGAGTAGTGGTCAAGCGGTGAGCGGGGGTATATCGTGAGCCATGCTGACTTTAGCCTTGTTATCACTACATTGTTCAAATTACACAATATATGTTCTGCTTTTTGTGCAGATAAATCTTCAATTGTCTTTTTTCTTATTTGACGTCAGCAGCTAAATAGCAGCTAGTCAGAGTTCCTCTCAGTGCAATGAGACTATAGAGACCAACAGGTAATGTAGTGTACATATCCTTGAGCTATGGTGGTCGATCAGTGGTTGACAAGAATGTGAGCTGCTAATAGCTGATGAAATGAGAATGAGAATTCTCTTCCTGCTTGAAATGCTTTTGGGGATATGATGGACTAAGGTGGATTTTTCTTTCGTGTGCTGGCACTGAGCACAGCTAAGAAGCCTTTAGAGGTGAGTCGCTGGTGATTTAATGGTACTTTAGAGCTCCTCTGTTGTCAAGAGAACAAACCCAGCAGGTATTTGGGCTGGACCCAGCCTTTCTGGGGGCTCAATGCTGAATCAGACGTCATCAAATTGTCACACAACAAAAGTTATTTTCTGTCATTTTATTTTTCAATATGTGAAATAGTCTTGTTCTTTCATTATAAACATATAAACATCACGGAAGCATATCGGCATCCATGACATCTGTACAGTTTGTCAATACACAAACAGAAAGGCTGGACTCGCATCATATCCAGTCCATTCAAACCTGCAAAAAGAATTTTCAGCTCCTTTTGAGAGTGAACATTCAACCGTTGGTTCATAATGAAGGTACACCCTGAACCTAGACAATCAGTTCTGTCCACTGTTGTAGAGCTGCCCATATACACACATGACCAATGAAACCTTTTAGAAGCCAACCAATCGGATTCCTTCCAGAAGGTAGAGAGGAAAGAACCTTTTGGGGTTCCTTAGCAATGAAAATAAATTCTGAAAATGAAAAAAAAAAAAAAAAAAAAAAAAAAAAAAAAAGAGGAGAGTTTAAGGGCAGACCCAAAAATACTTTAGAACCAGGAACCATCTCCATCTGTCAGAATATATACACTTTCAACCTGGCAGTCTGATTCCACACAGACATACAGTAGAGAAGTCTCTGAGACTCTGAGAAGCACACTCCAACTACATTTAAACGCTTTTGTTTTGTCAGTTTCCAACTTTGTGTATTACAGAATATATTTGGTGTTTACCGTGTTGTTCCCATTTCTCCACTTTGACAAGTTTCTGTCAGACAGTCATCAGCTGTATCTCAGAGATACATACTGTATGAATGACAACACCGACCCATCCTTCTTTTACAATCCCCCTAGGGCAGGGGTCAGCAACCTTTACCATCTAAAGAGACATTTTAGGCAAAAAAAAAAAAATCTTTACGAGAATATAGTCATAACTTAGCGAGAATAAAGATAAACAACACGTAAAATTACTACTTTATAATATTATGACTTTATTTTCATAATACTACGACTTTTTTTCTCTTAAACCTAGGACTTTATTCTAGAAATCTCAGATTATTTTTTTTTCCTCAATGTGGCCCTAATACTCCATCGTACCGTCGTACCATAGACCTACAACAATGATCAATAAAAATGAAAATGTAAACAAAAAACAGTTATTCATTTCCATTTTTATAAATCCACAGGGAGCCACTGGAGAGGAGCTAAAGAGTCTCATGTGGCTCCGGAGCCGCAGGTTGCTGACCCCTGCCCTGGGGAGATGGGAATAAGAAAAATGAGAATAAATTCATAACTCTGAGAACGGTGTCAGAAGTCTGAGGAAATAAGCTCCAAATATCAACAAAGTCAGAATTCTGCATTTATTCTCAGAATTCAAACTGTTTTTTTTAACTTGCCGTGGATCAAACATAACAAAACACAAGAGTCACACATTATCTGCTTGACCAGCAAACCAGGAAGATATGTTCAGTAGGCAACATCATACACACACACTGTACTTGTACTATGAAACATCCCGCCTGTGACGGCTGAAATTCAACACAGCGCTTTAACACAACTCTGGTTTCCTGTGGTCACCCTGTTCATGTTAAGCGTGCACATTCAGTACATCCGTTTGTGCAAATGAACTCACAGTTGTATATTTCTCTTTAACACATATGGACCTGACAATTTATGATGACGATAGAGAGCAGCTAAACGTGGGTTCAGATGTGATGTCTCACAAGGGATGAACTGTCTATATCATTGGAGGTGTGGGGGGTCAGAACTGATCGACTGCAACAAAGGCGATGTAGAGTTTTGCAGCCGTTCTAACAACGACATCTCAACATGACAATGCCACGTTATGACACGTTGTATTTGCATGGAAGTGTTTGTGATTTGTGTCCAGGTCGGGCCGGTTGAGTGAGAATGTGAGCCGCACAATGTGGTTCATCTGATCCAGCAGTTTCCCTGGCAGTGGGGCTCTCGGTCTTTATCCAACAGGGCTAACGTGCAAAGAGGACTGAAGTTAATCAACTGTTCCATTTTTTTCAACTCCATGCGGACTGAACATCTCTTTATCTCTCTTCCATTTAGTGCTCGCCGAGATAAAACGCAAAGCCGTGACGCGTACCGTCCACCGTCCAGAGCCGCCGACTCTTCTGTGTGTCCAAGGAAAAAAAAAAAAAAAGAAGAAAACTTAAAACTGAATTAAAAAAAAGCATATTTTCTTTGACATTTCTGTCTAAGGCCATTTCTGTCTGTGATTGGTTATGTGTGGTACAGAGGTAGGCAGACTGTGGCAGTGGACGGGTGAAAGGTAGGACCGACAGCATAACCCTTCTCTGCATAAAGACGAGACGAGCAGCTGTGCAGACAACCGGGTTATGCTGACGACGGCCTTTATTTGACTGTATTAGAGACGGCTCTTTATTCCTAACTACCTCATATTGAAAGCAAATGTTTTCATTCACTAAATGAAAATGCACTTTTGCTGAATTTACCACTTGATCTGTAATTTCCACCATCTCAATGATCTTTTACTTTGCTTTTATTTGAGAATTTACGGTTCCAGGGCACTCATACAAGACTTTGCTCAATTAATAAGCAAATCAGTGTCAGATATTTGTAGTGAACCTCATCCAAACAGACTTATGCTTCTCTCTGTCTCTTCTTCCAAATAAAAGCTCAGGCGGTGCCGTGGGCCTGTCGTCCACTGCGATCCCTCCTGATGTGATGGTCTTTGTTGGTGTCTAAATGTAGTCATCGTCCACAGGTTCTCCCGGTGTATCACAGTGATGGAGGAAAAGGACCACCACCCTCTGAAACACTCCTCTTTTGCTCTGTCGGCGCTCCGAGATCTCCTCCCCGATGGTCTCCATGCAGATGTCGGCTGACAGCTGGCCTTTACGTCTGGGCGCGTAGATGGTGGCTTATCACACGACACAACAGAAGAGGACAACATTTCAAGTGCTTGTATGATCAGGTTCTGTCTTTGTCTGTAACAGGGACAATTGTAAGGACTGGTAAATACCAAGACTTTTTCTACATTTAGGGAGTGTCTACCGATAGGAAAGGTGGATATATTGACTGCACTCACTGCTTTCATCGTCCTCAAAGTCGTAGCGGGCGTAGCTGTTGGGATCAGCTGCTCTCAGAGTCCTCAGCCAGGGGAAGTCTGTTATCATGCTGTAGGGAGCGCCGTCCACCACTCCTAAACAATGACATCATAGAAGACGGTTAACTTTAAAAGGATTTAAAGGACTTTGACTTTAAAGGTTTGATGACATGTGTCTCCAAACTGTCAGTTTAGTCATCCCATTCAACTTGTTTTGTTTGGACTGAAACCATGAATTTGACCTCATCCTCATTTTCTTTCATGTGATGCATCTAGAAGATTTGTAGGTGCACACACCGTTTCTCTACATCATCGATTAATGCAACAAACCCAAGTGGTCGAGGCAGATGGCCGCCCACCCAGAGCCCGGTTCTGCTCGAGGTTTCTACCCGCTGAACGGGGAGTTTTTCCTGGCCACTGCGCATAACAATGCAATGCTCATGCTCAATGCTCTCTTGTTGGGTCTCTAAACTATAGAGTACGGTCTAGACCTGCTCTATATAAAAATCCTCTTGAGATAACTTCTGTTATCATTTAACGTTATATAAAAATAAATTGAATTGAATAAGGAAGTTAAACAGGTCATAATTCTCTCTCTCTAATATCTATTTTATATTGCTGTGGAAACATCTCCATCAAACATCTGGATTTATTCAAGTTTCTCGCCAAAAACTGAATTTTACGAGATTGAACGCATCATGATAACATTGTAATATACCTTCTCCCAATAGTCATTTTTACTGAACAGAGCTTGAACGCCTCATAATTGTAACTCGATGGCACCTCCGTTAACGTCAGTTGCTCCGTTATTTATCCAAGCAGAACTGTGCTGCCTGCTGGCTTCTAACAGCTAACGTTTCTAACTCTCCTCCTGCTGATTTCAACACAGGTTTGTGGTTCACAGTGAAGCATTATCAGGGAGAAATAGGGTGCACCCCCTCAGGTTTAGTAGCGCCATGCTGTTGAGCGCTTTCTTTCTCTCCGCCGTGTCTCTGGTAAAAACAAACTGAAACATGATACAGCGTGTGTATGCGTCATTGTGCAGCGTAACTGTGGGAAAGCATTAATAAGAGGAATCAATAGTCACAGAGGCATGAGATGCCAAGAAAGCGGACAACTAGGAACCAACGAGAACCGGTTCTCTATTCCCATTCCTAGTGTTTTCCCTGCCTGCCAAAGTGGCAGATGGCCTGATGATTTTACCCGCCACTACCAACAATCTACCCGCATTTGGCGGGTGTCGGGTGCTAATTTCAGACCGTGACCGTACACGATCTAAATGTTTGTGTTACTGGCTACAAAGCAGAACAATGTTTGCTTGATGTGTATGTGCATGTCTACCTTCAGTGGTAAACTCTGAAATCTGTTAGTGTAGTTGTGACTGTTACCCTCCAGTGTATAAATGTCCCGGCCCCATGGGTACTTGGGATACATCTTCACATCCTCTTCTGTCCTGGTGGCCTCTGGGAAGAACTCGTACTTGATCAACTCTCTGAGAGACAAAAACATACAGACATCAGTTTATGATCATGTTCAAACTGAGACTTGGCTTCATACCTGCTCATTGACAATGTGAAATGTTTAACTTTGCATTGGTAGTTATAGATTTCAGATTGGAAAGGGTCAATTTGTGGACTCAAATCAGTACAACACATTTTTGCCACCACTGTCATTAATAACGTACTGATCAAACATCCAACATCTCGTGTCTCCGATATAACACAGTCAGTAATTCAACAACACCATCACTGACTACGACCTCAACGCTAAAACATATCATTACATTCAATTATCTCCTGTTGCCTGAAAAGGCGCGTCTACATTCCACAATAAACACGCCCATTCAAACGCCATACATTCGCCATGAGATGGCCAGAGTGCACTGGAAAGTCATGTTTCTTTATTGAGACCATGGTTTGTACAGTATGTTTCCCAGACTTACAGTAGTTGCTAGAACTTCAATATTGTTTACCGCCCGTCTAGTTCAGTAGTTTTTAATAGAGTGCTGCAGGAATGAGTCCTAAAACCCGTAAATGAGTTAGCATTTTAGCCCTTCCGGTTCCCTTGCCTAGAAGTCAATGGGATTTTTGAATGGATTTTTAGTTAGATGCCTGAAACAAGGTCAGTGGTTAACACAAGCTGAAGAGATTTTAACGTTTTGTTCTACGATTTAAAATACATCAGAAAATATCCCACTCGTGAATTTTGAGGCCTTTATGTGTCTTAAAAAGGCGGTCAAGTGGTAGCTTTTTACTTCTGGTGATTGCATTCACACTTCAAAATTCATCAAAGTGTGGTGTTCATTTGTGAAGATTATCTTGTTGAACAAAACGTGTAAGCATCATAAACATGTGTTTGCCACAGAGCTTATTTTCTGCAATAATCCAAAACCCAATGGAACAATCCCATTGGCCAGGGAACCAGGGTGATACCAACTTCCGGGTTGGTCTGCAAAAATACGTCATCCCTGCACCGCTCTGTAGTCATCTTTTAAGGGGAGACACCCCAGGTGAAAAGGGTTAAAGAAATGAACTACTAGATATAGCCATGAAAGGTCCCCATTTGTTTACTTACATTAAGACAATTATTTTCGGTAATACAAGTTTTCTTAAAATGTTTAAATATGCAAATGAGGCATTGTCCTGTCAAATATGTGCTAGTTTGCACACATTTCCAGAAGAGAAATCTGAACATTGGGGGAAAAAAAGCCAGGTTCGAAATTGTTTTTCAAATGGTTTTTTTTGGCAAATTAAGGTTTAAGGACAAAACATCACCTAATTTGTCTATTCATTTATTTTGGACCAAAACTATGATATAACCTTGTTTGTTAGCTTTCCGATAATCAGAGAACATACTGTTATGCTTAGTTTTGAAGAAGATATCGGAGTCTTTAGGAGGGATGGTCCTCCAACATGGGTCAACTTTGAGGGCCCGTGTCTCCTGAATGGTTGGTCATTCTGCTTCATCAAACCGTGTTCTAACAGTTTCTCATAGAGGTTAACATGCCGGGAAGAATGTGTTCAAATGGAACGGGGTGAGGTCAGAAAGTGATCGATTGTTATTAGAGATATTACTCACTGGCTGATGTTGGCTATGGTGTCCATCCAGCTGCGAATGCGAACCTTGTTGCGTATATTTGGAGGGTTGCTGAACTCGTGCACTATAGCGATGTGATAGGGATAGGGTCCCTGGAAGAGCTGACGCTCCAACGCTACGGAGTCGATCTGAAGAGAGGAGAGAGAGGAGTGAAGAGATCGTAGACGAGAGTGTTCCAAAGAGAACAAGGGGAGAAAAGAGAGCCAATCAGGTAAAAGTAGAATCATTTCAACATTATGGGAAGTGGTTGCCTCCCTTTGCTCTGTATGTCGGAGGTGTTATCTTAATTTACTGCTTAAAACTGATAGACCAACTAAAAGAAGCTAAAAATGTCTAACTGGTTGAAAATAGTAATAATATATTAATAATTAATTCAAAATAAAAGCCTTACTAAATTATCTTTGCTCGAAGACTTTTCAAATTTAATGTGAATATTACAATATGAAGCCTGTATCGGGGTACATACACCGATCAGCCAGAACATTATGACAGCATGGGCACCCTGACCGGTCTGCGGCTACGCAGCCCCATACGCAACAAACTGCTCCTCACTGTGTGTTCTGACTCCTTTCTATTGGAACCAGTATTAACTTTTTCAGCAATCTGAGCTCCAGTAGCTTTTCTATTGGATCAGACAACACGGGCCAGCCTTCGCTCCCCACGTGCATCAATGAGCCTCGGGTCTGACCCTGTCACCGGTTCGCCGGTTTTCCTAAACAGTAGATACTGACATGTCTGTAGTACGATGTACATTAGTATCATAGATGTATTATAGGAACTGGATGGCACCCAATCATCTCATCTCTTCTTCAACCGCTTATCCGTGGTCAGGTCATGGGGGCAACAGCTCCAGCAGGGGACCCCAAACTTCCCTTTCCCGGGCCACATTAACCAGCTCTGACTGGGGGATCCCGAGGCGTTCCCAGGCCAGTGTGAAGATATAATCTCTCCACCTAGTCCTGGGTCTTCCCCATGGTCTCCTCCCAGCTGGTCGTGCCTGGAACACCTCCCTAGGGAGGCGCCCAGGGAGCATCCTTACTAGATGCCCGAACCACCTCAGCTGGCTCCTTTCAATGCAAAGGAGCAGCGGCTCTACTCCGAGTCCCTCACAGATGACTGAGCTTCTCACCCTATCTCTAAGGGAGACGCCAGCCACCCTCCTGAGGAAACCCATTTCGGTTGTTTGTACCCGATCTAGTTCTTTTGGTCAGAACTCACCCGATCACTTGAATGAGAATTGCTCACCCAGCGCATAAGCCATAGCTTCCAGGTTTGCTTCCGCTCATTACAGTTTCCCTCGCTGGCTCCGCCTGTTCCTGCTCTGCTCATAGACTTTACATTGGGAAGGACCTCACACATTTTAAAATGACTTTACTGATATAGAACCTTCATGGTTTACGAATTCATGATAGAAAGAGTAATAACGGAGGAAACAAAAGATGACGTCACAGATTACCAACCTGGTGCATAGGGCGCATGTATATGATGCGGTTCCTCTCAGGAGGCATTCTCAGTATCTGATCCAGGACCTGCTCCATGTCCAGCTTCTTACACTGAGCGTAATCGAACCTGTTCACTATGGGCGCGCTTTCTACTCGCAGCTGCTTCAACACTCGACATCTGGTGGCTGCGGAGAGAGGGAGGACAAAGAGAGAGACAAGCACTTTGTGACTGAACGCTCTCTGACTCAGAGTAAATGCTGGGAGTTGGATAAAGCGGATTTATTTAGAGGACTATACCGCTTTCACACAAAACCCTGAATTGAAGGAGAGTAATGAGCATGTATATTTGACTCATTTACATCAACACAGGTTACTGGACTATAAATCTGTCTGCTAAGCTGAACTGTCAATACTGACAATGTAATAATGTCTCCTTATTAAAGATTAATTCAATAACTTGTACTGTACAACACCCTCTAAAAAAGAAGTTGTATTAAAATGACATTTACACTCAGTCAGTGTATCCATTACATTACAATTGTTGGTCCCCATATGAATGTTTTTGGTAACCCCCCCTGACGATTCATCAGACCAATATCATCATGGACGTACTGTACATACTCTTTTACTGTGGTGATATTTGGAGATTCTAATGGGGTTTTCCCAAAAATGACACCGTACAATCAAAGATGGAGCAGCTAGCAAACAGAAAATCTGTCACAGATTTTTGACAATAAGATTCCAAAGAATGTTTTGACCCTTTTAAAGAAATTTAAAATTTGTGGACAAAAATAATAATCAAGTAAAAATAGTACCATCACTCCATTTCCTCCAAGAGGTTTCACTTGAAGATTATTAGTACATCAAAGTAATGCAAAAACAAAAACATGTGTGTTACCGTGAATGAACATCATCTTGGGGCAGTCTTTGAGGACCAGGTCAGTGATTCCACAGTTGGTCAGAGTGATGCCCACCAGGTTCTTACTCTTCAGAGACAAAATCTGCACGAGCAAAAAGCATCTCAGTGGGTCAATTATACAAACAAAGGATACACAGTATATACAGCCATTAACTTCCTCTGACGTGTGCATCCTGGCTCAGTGGAGCTCACATCATGTTGCTTTTGTCCACTAAAAGCATTTACAACATAAAACCTGACCTTGAGTCTCTCCCTCTGAGCCCTCCCTGTAACACTCTGGCTCCCCCCAGGGGAGGAAAACCTCAAGAAGATTTTACTGTGAAAATCACTTGGAACAAGTTTACTCTGAGAATTTGATTATATACCATGTACAGTGTGTGTGTGTGTGTGTGTGTGTGTGTGTGTGTGTGTGTGTGTGTGTGTATATGTGTGTGTGTGTATATGTGTGTGTGTGTGTGTGTACCTGTACGTGGTCGTCCTCAGTGACCGGGTCTGAGGTGCTGGTTGATTTGTCAGCCATTCGTTTCCTCCTCACTGCTACACGAGGCCTGGCTCTAGAAAGATCTTAACAACATAAACCGAAAAAAATATCACCTTAAACAACACAGAAGGAAGCAACACTCAGAGAGTGTTCATATTCAACGGTGTTACACGGCTGTGTTCAATACTCAATTCTGATTGGTCAATCACGGCGTTCTGCGATCTGTAATTTCCGCTGCTACGTATAGCAGACCGTTGCTATCTACAGCAGACCCTTGCCACCTATAGCAGACCGTTGCTACGTATAGCAGACCGTTGCCATCTATAGCAGACCGTTGCTATCTATAGCAGACCGTTTTTGTGTCAAAATATTGATTTCTTCGGTAAGTAGCCGTGTAATAAGCGGGATAATGTACAGCCAGCGGGTCGTTGTTGTGAAAGAATCCCCTTACGTATTTAACTGCCAACAATTTTTTAACAAAGTTAATAGTGTACTACTTCTTTGTCAAAACCTGCCTCTCGGCTCACGTCTTTGTACAGTTCACACAAAGCCTTGAGCGCAGAGCCAATACCAAATTTGCCTCTAATCTGGGGCTTTTGTCGGGGAGCTCCAAAAACTGTCAGCGAGTGGAAAAATCAGGGACAAAGTGGTGCAGCGTGGATTAGGCATAAACAAAAACACAAGTGGTTAGTGGGGACACAGTAAATGTGTTCTGTGCTCCGTCTTACCTGTCTCAGATATCAGGGATACAGCGGACGTACGAGTGCAAGATCGGGTCAAAGGTCGTCTGGGAACAAAGTCCTCGTCTCCGGCCTGACCCTGCTGAGAACCTGAACCGGTAACAGAGGCAGATCCAACAGTGGTAGGTTGTCTCTCTCCCTGTCCGGTCAGCAGTGGTCTCCTGGAAGCATGGTTTACAGCAGCACCTCTGGGCTCCAAACTGTCCACACAGACAGGACCAGAACTCTGCCTCACTCCGGTCTCCCTTGCGCAACCGTCCCCGGTCTGTGCTCCAGGGGGGCCCTCTGTGCTGTCATTAGTCCTGCCGGTCCCTGTCGCTCTGTCAGTGGTTGTGGTTGCTCTGTGGGCGGTCCCCACCACCACCCACCCACATCCACCCACCTGCCTGGATGGGGCCGCTCCAGGTCCAACCCTGCCCACAGATCCAGCCAACGGTCTCACTCCGGTCCTTGCTGTTGCCCCGGCACTCCCGGTGCCCCGTATTGTCCCGCCGTCGGCCCCAGGTCTCGCAGTAGTCTCCACAGCCTCAGTGGCGATTCCTTTAGCGCTAGTCCTCCTGTTGTTCTCAGCAGCAGCTTTCATGTCTGCCTTGATCTGTTCGCTGGTCACCTGACAGCTCTTTTCACAGCTGCTCTCCAACACCTGAGTTTTGGTCTGATCTACCGAGACCGCCACCGATACAGCCACGTTGTTGCTCCGCCTCAGAGGAGTCTTTCCTTTACCTGGAAACACACACACACATATTTATGTTACACTAGTGGGGTAAACCAAGCTCATTTGCATTTCAAAGTCTTTACATTTAAGTGTGTTTTTGACCATTTTCTTCTGTTTTCAGCAGCAGATGTGTGTGTGCTCACATACTGGAATACACCGTTTTACTCCGTTTTTAATTGAACAGTAAAAGGTCAGACTTTTTACTCTCACGTATGCCCTCATACCAGCGGTGCCGGAATGAGTTTTGAAGTGGGGGGGGGGGGCAGCTTTGGATGACGTAATACAGTGTTTCCCACAGGGTTTGTGAGAGACTGTGGTGTGGTGCTCCCCCGGAAGAAAATTTGGAACATTTTTAAGTTAAATGCATCAATCTGGAGCACTTTGAGAGCAGAATTACGAGGCTAGATCTATGAAGAACTTGGTTCTCTAGTAAACAATTTAATCATAAAAGGTTGTATGGTTATGATGGCAAGAAGTCACGCGGCATAAGCATGGTAAACGAGACGGGGTGCCGACATCGCCGCAGACCCCTCGCACTGAGTACAGTCCGTCCCGTTTTACAGTCGTCCCAGGTATCCCGTCCCTCCCCACAGAGAGAAAGAGAGAGAGGGCGCACTGCACAGCGAGGTCCGGGCGAGGGGATCTGTAAAAGTCACGATCGGGCCTTTCCAAGCAGACTTCGGTCGTGGCACACTGGAGGATGCGCCCAGCGACAGCCAGCCCACCAGTTGAGAGGTGTGAAAATATTTTGGGTTCATTATGAGACTGCAGCGGGCCGGATGTCACTTTGATTTCATTTGAATTAGGCTACACAGTGGTTGATTATGACTGGATAAAGATCCACAACACACTCTGCTCCGCCGGTTGCAAAATAAGGATCAATATATTATTCAGTGATTTTTTATTGGCCATCTACCTCACGGTTACATGCGTATTGCCGAAAAAAATAAACTTGAAGGGTAAATTAAGGCTTCAGTTCAGGTTGCGGTTATTTGCAGCAATACAGGGGGGGCAGTGTCCCCTCGCCTACTTCCGGCGCCCATGCCTCTTACTGTAGCTGTTGTGTTACTGACCCCGGTCTACACCCACAACCCAATGTAACATGTTATGGTAAGCTCAGCAAACACACTGTTGTGAGTGACTTCTAGGTGTTATTCTGCGTTGTGCTGACACCTTCTGTACAGGAAGCTTGCTGCTGCAAACAGGAAGCTGGCATTAGCCTTGAAACAAGGCCTTCCTCTTCCTCACTGTCAGAGTCTGAGATGACCAGCGGGGGCTTCGGAACAGTAGCGCCAGCCGGTCTGCACTGCTGGACTAAACCACTGGGACCTGGAAGTGGGAAGGACATATCAGTAGACATTAAAACATGAATGAGAAAAGCTTTGTAATTTATGAAATGGGGAGTAAGAGTGTAGGAGCACAAGAACACCGTTGTCTTAACCTCAACCTGCTAATTATCAAAAAAAGAGCAGGTCCAAACCTGCTTGCTCTTCATCGGGAGGTTGCGGCGCTCCAGCTGGACGACTGGGCCCCGGAGCGACGTCAGCCTCTTCAACTCTCACCGCCCCTTCTGCTCCTTTCAGCTCTATTCGAGGCTCAGCCTCCATGTTCTCCTCCTCCAACATCACCTCCTCCTCCTCCTCTTCCTCTTCGTCCTCCATCCCATTTACCTCCACTGGTGCTGTGAAAACAAAACTAAACTCTTTACTAACCTTCACCGAGGAGGTTGTGTTTCTGGTTCCATTTCTTTATTTGACTGTTAACAGCCGGGGAACCTGGAGAAAACCCACGCTAACACGGGGAGAACATGCAAACTCCACACAGAGCGGCTGCGTGATGTCGGGAGTTCACACCAGCTGCATTTCAGCTGCTGTTGTCAGCCCTTTCTTTCTACATAGAGTTGACCTTTCATAATGGCCTTTTCATTTCATTATAAATGTGATTTATATTTATTTTAAACATAGAAAGGTTAAGAAACGTGTGGTAATTTGTAAATAATAGCAATAATCCACAATTAAAACCCTGTACTATATTCATTCATGGAGCTCTCCAAGTCACTGCATGTTCTACAACACTGTCTGGGGCATATTTCAGAATAAAAGCTTTGTGTTAACAAACAGAATCAACTTTTGGAGAAACGCAAGACATTAATTGTCGTGCAGTCACATGGTGTTAACGGAGCATCGAGTAACACTCCCACACCGTCGCACAACCCCGTGCTAATCGCCGCAACGCCTGATTTGGCGTGAGCCTAAGAGAATACAGGTGGGACTTGCCATTGTTGTGCTGCTGCTGCTGCCGTCTTTGGTTGTTGTTGTTGATGTTGTTGTTGTTGACAGGTGGAGGAGCAGGAGGCAGGTTGGCCTCATTGTTGTGGTGGTGGTGGTTGTTGTTGTTGTCATTGTCATTGTTGGAGTTCTGGTTGCTGACCAGCGCCGAGGACACGCCAATACCAGTTCCTGCACTCAGGCCCACCCTGGCACAGCCCTGTCACACATAATGCAAAATATGCATCATCAGATATATAATAACTTTATAAAGCAGATCAGGTATCAGCACATCACACATCAAAGATTCACATTAAAACAGGATTTCTTCCTCTATTGCTGTCGAGTATAAAATGCAGTGTTTCTGCTATTAATTCCATTCACTCAGTCATGGTGGGCTGGTGACTCAGTGAAGTAGTATTGTAGTACTCGTGCAGTAGTACTGTGGATACTAGGTGGGAACTACAACTGCTGATAACAACTCATCAATGAGTCTCAAAGAATGCATTTTTTTTGTAAAGGCGGTGGTAAGCCTGTACAGTGAAACCCAAAGTGTTGACAATGACATGGACTGGAACAAGACTTGACAAGTCTGACAGTTGTTTCAAAACATTGCCAAAGGACCAAATAGTTTTGACTACATATTTAACAGACCTCACGGCAGGGGAATGGCTCGGAAAACGAGTACGGACCTAAAGAGTAAGGGCACTCCAGTCAGGGTGTTTGGGGGCTCTGTGGCTCTGTTTTCAAGCTTTAACAATTTTAAAATGATCCACGTCTCTTTCCTAATGTAAGTCTATGGGGAAAAAGTCTTTCTGGGCCCAATGGCATCACAAAATTTGCTTCAAAGCCCGATGCACTTACAGGGGGCTTGGTTGATTTCAGACTGTATCTCATACTGGCCGTCGTTGTCATTAGAACTGCTTGGTTTCAGAAGGGCTGTAATAGTCGGGAGTGCATATTAGGCTTTACTATTCGTAGAATTAGATTCCAGTGATGGTTTTATAGGATTGTTTCCGACTTGTGTGATCCAAACATTTCCAAATAACTCCAAGGTGTTGTAATGTTCAAAAGTCAAAATGTATGTATTGATTTCCAAATTTCACAACATGTTTTTATCTAATAAAATATTCTGCTTCAATCCATATTTGTTGGCATTTAGCCTTTCAAAAACAACATTTTCACTGCGGTCAAAAACCTGTTTGCTCTCCCGCTTGGCGGCGAACACAAAGGGAGACATGCACTGATGAGTTATAGATCAGCTACGTAGGCCTACACATTCATTAAAAAGGAAAAGATTCATTAATAGAAGGATATGTGGAAATTCAATTTTAACCTATTTTAAAAAAATTCAAATTGTGCTTAGAAAGAATTATTTTCACCTAACATTATGACCAGTGTGTGTGTGTCTACTCTTTTTTTTCGGGTCAGGAAAATCAAAAAAGAGTTGGTAAGGATGGGATACGTACTATTCTATCATTTATCAGCATCGGATCTAATTTATTTCATATGTAATATATCCTTTAGGCCTATATTGGTTTTTATAGATTATCAGTGTGTTTTCTTGCCAGATTGGCTCGCGGCTCACGGAAAAAAATAGATCAGACGGCGAAACTACCTCTGCAGATGGCGAGCCAGCCACGGGGCTCCACGGCACCTGGTCCGCGCTGTGTGTGTGTGTGTGTGTGTGTGTGTGTGTGTGTGTGTGTGTGTGTGGACAGAATGAACATAATGTCTACACTCAGGTCAGCATATGGAAAACGTTGTAATGAGGTAAAATGTCACAACCCTAAAAGGCATGATGTTCATTTGAGCTTCCCCGTGTAGAATGAGGTATGTGCAGCATTTAAATGCCAATCGTGGTCCAATATGAAACTTAGAGGTGTGGTTTGGAAGTGTGAAACTTTCCAGTGAAGTAAGGACATCTTGAGTCTGGCGGTTAATAACTTTTGAAAGTAAAAATATTTGCTTATTCATACAATTCTGGACATTTTTTAATGAAAGTAGATGTGCTTTTAAGCATTTTTTAGTAGTTTATTGAACATGTTTTTGGGGAAAAAACATGTCAACCATTTTTGTTTTTATTCAAAGCAGAGTGTCTGGAGGGGATCTTGAAAGAAATGTGACATTAAAACTTTTTTAACATCTTACTAAAAAAAGATTTGAAACATTTCTGTTCAACAAAGCCAATGTATAAATAATGATGTAAATAGAACCACAGACGATGTAATGATACCCTGTATGTAAAGCTCCAGTGGATAGAAATGGAGCAGATATGATTAAAAAACATTATTTTTATAAAACTATATCCTAGTAGAGTACTAGTAGCACAGTAGTGCATGAGACAGGTAATCTGAAAAAAAAATCATGTGCCTGTCCTCCGGTACTCCTAACGGCATCTGCAAGAATTCACAGACCGGAGGAAAACAACCAGTCAGAGCTGACCTGGAGTCTGCTGTCCAGCTGCCATCTCTGAGCAGCTGTCAATCACACGCGAACTCCGACCAAACGCTCAAACTAGGCAGCTCTGATCAAATATGAATCAATATTCTGTTACTATAATGCCTATTTCTCTCCTCAGATGTTTTCAGAATCATCTTGTAGTGTCCTGTTTAGCTGTAAAATGAGAAAGTTTATGACGCGGCAGCCATTGTGAAATCTCTTGAAGGAACGCCCAGTACCTGTCACATGACTGGAGCACAGCCAGTAGGAACGCGCTCTCTCTGAAATGACCTGTGATTGGCCAAAGTCTCCCATCATGGGCAAGATTTTTTAAAGCCTGTAAACAGAGCCATGAGGAGGAGCAGAAGTCTAGTTTTCTCTCAGAACACTTGAATTACAATATGCTGCAAGGTTATTATGGAATTTTTTCTCAATGATGCCAAAAACATTCTGCCTGCTGCAGGTTAAAGGTTGAGGTTGACCTTTGACACTACTGATTTGGCCTTCCCAAGGCTTTTCCAATTTGTTTCCTGTCATTGTCCCCTAAGCAGGGCCTGGATAATTTATATATAGCTACAATCAGCATGCCATGATTGTAGCTATGGCATTTTAAAAGTGCAATGGTTATTATCAACAATGCTTGAGTACAGTAATCATATATAGTTAAGGTATGGAGGGTGGAGGGCAGAGATGGGATTCTGAGTGGATGCTTGAGGTGCATATGGTTGTGAGTGTCTGTATACCTTGGGTGGTTCTCTAAACATCTGGTCCAGACAGATAAACTCCAGACTGGGCAGTAACTCTATGAACTGGGAGAAGGATTCCAGTTTGATAGCGTGACACCGAACCAGAGTGAGATCAACAAGACGACTCCATCTGGACTGATCTGAGGATAGAAACAGGGAGAACATTACAACAACACAGAGCATTTCCGTGTTGTGAGATGACAACACAGCGGCAAAATGAAGGTTCTACTTGGTATCCAGTAATCTTTCTTTATTATATAGAGGAACTGACATATTAATATGAATTCATATTCAGGCCATGTGTGACATAAGGTAGGCAAGCAGGTGGTGAGTGTGTCTTACCTGTGATCCAGTGGTGAGGGTTATGCAGGTGAGGACAGTTGTAGATGAGCAGGTATTTAATATTAGTGAACACCTCGTTCACTACCTTTATGCCGATATCGGTGATGATGCCCGGGTTCTCGATGACATCAGCGAGACCGTACTTCACCAGCTCCGAATGACTCATCTTACCTGCATTCACACACACACACACACACACACACACACACACACACACACACACACACACACACACACACACACACACACACACACACACACACACACACAAGATGTTGCATTTTTTTAACACCTGTAAACTAAACCTAATTCAACTCAACTTATTAAATTCAAGTTACCACAAATTGGACTCAAGTTTCAGAAAAGTTGCAATTTTCTTTTTTTATAAACGTCAAAATTGTTAACATTATATCATTTTTTTCCTCCGATATCCGATTCAGTCATTTTGGCCGGTATCGGACCAATACCGAGCATCGGATTGCCGCATCCCTATCCAGGATCATATTTTGCCATGATGACTCACACACAGAGCCCTATTTAAACAATCTAAAGTGAATGGCTTAAGTGCATTTAGGGCGTGTCCAACTCCAACTTCTGCTAGTTACACACCACATAATCTGGGCGCATTTAGTCTCTTAATTAATCATAGGTGTGTTTTGGGCGTAACTTGAATGAAACCAATCAGTGTCGTCTCCCATTCCTGTTAAAATCCAGGTGCGCCTGCACATCGGCACGCTGCTATTTAAACGGGGGATTCAGCGTATCGGAGAAGCGAGCAGGTTTTCTGCTGACGAAACAGATCTGCTTGTGCGCGTGAAAGTGAAAGCGCAATGCGTGTTGTCCTTGTGCCGATTCTCTGAGCCTTGGTGGTGATGTTTGAGAGAAGGAGAAGCACTAACATTGCAGCAGGAACTCGTCCACGTATCCCAGATGAAGCGTCTCAAACTGAGGAAACTCTAGTTCGGCCATTTTGAGAGCTGAGAAGACTCCATCTTTAGTCAGCGAGGGCTGGATACGCAGCTCGTGGAGCCTGTTAAAAACACACAGACATCATGTTGAGTATTTATGTTGCTCCCTATTAAGCCATTAAAAGAATATTCTGCAACTGACAACCTCTTCTGCAGTTAAGTGAATTTAAAAACACCTGGGTGGATGTTGAGTTTTCTATCACGTCAATGTTGTTTGTTGACGAGAAAACTTCAGAATGTACCTTTAAGTAAATGTTATACTATATGGATAGCAAGAAGATAATGCTGTGACAATTATTCTGACATAACGTTTGCCTACAAGATGAAACCCTTCTGCATTTTGCTTAAAACACGGCTACATGTTGTTCTCAGTCAGATGAAGGGATTGATGGCTGAGCACCTGCGAGCAGCGGTAATGATGAGGTAGCCCAGGTCCACTTCCAGAGCGTTCTTGCAGGCTCCAAACACAATGGTGTGGAGGTTCCGAAATCCTCCTGGAGATGCACGTATCACAGAGAACAAACACAAAGTATTAACACTTAATCAAAGGTGTGGTCTTTTTAGTTATTACATTACATTAGTCAGTGTTGAGAAGGGGACGGCCCATTATTCTGAAACACCAATAGTCCGAAAAACGTCCCGCAGGACAAAAAAAAAGCCCATTTGTCCGGCAGCTATTGTTCCAAGGCCCCGATAATACACAATCTCAGTGTAACAAACAGAAGCACATGGCTAATTATTATGCATAATGACGGCCATCAAAGGATTTCATTGGTCAAACGTATATTTCTGCAGGTGGAAATCCGCTGAAAATTGCAATTGGTGCATCTCTAGCGCCGTGGCTTGTTGTTCCAATCCGACCACGCCCCAGGACACATTAACCGTGAAGTCTGTACTCTCCGAGACCAGATCTTCCTCACACTGGGATCCAATCAGCCAGACCACATGCCAAGGTGGCCTGGCTGTGCATTGAGTTTGGATCTCAGTGAGGTGTGGACAGCATATAATGTAGGAACGTAGACGATCGCTATCCAATCAGGCAGGTCACTTCGAGTGTGTCAACACACATACGCGGACACGGCTGAGTTCTGATCTGGTGCATTCTGATCACAAAAGTCGCATTGAAAAGACGAGTGTAATCACGGCCTGAGAAGATTCTGTCATATCGGTCGCGACCAAATACAAATGAATAAGCGAGCGAAACGAAAGCATGGTGAGGCTAGAAATGGGGCACACAACATGTCGTATACATTCTACACAGTCCTAGGGTAAACAAGCCAGAAGTGAGCATGGCTCACATACCCCCGCTCACTGCTTGACCCCCTACTAAAGTAGGACCAAAGGGTTCGCCCTGCAGGAACTAATGGAATTAAAGATATGGTAATTTGTTAGGATAATTTGATAGCAGCATGGCCTCAGGAGCTCCATCTAAACCCACTCCCTCCCTCCCTCGGGGCTCCCCCACAAACATGCACGAGCACCGCCGCATCGTAACTACTTCACAGACACAGAGCGGAGAGAGGACCTCAACTCAACAACGCTACCTCATGACAAGTAACCGCGGCAGAGCTACTGCAGGGCTGAGTTTTCTCTTCCATTCTCCAGGAAACGTGCGACGGCGGCGGCGCGCTTCGAGTTCAGGCTGGTGCACGCCAAGAGTAGTACGAACATTGTCAACCATCATACCAAATGTGAATTTCTTAAGTAAAATAGTTTCCGAGTTCTCCGGAAGCGAAAGTGTAACGGAAGATAGGACAGACGGACGGAAGAACGGACGGACACGCGGAGCGCTATATAGCCTCGACTACGTTGTCGCGGGGGTATAAAAATCCTAACCATCCACAAAATCAGTCACGATTACTTAAGTAGTACCTGAACTACTTTAATACTGTGCCACAAAGATAGAAAAGATGAAAGCAATGTAAAAGACGACATGCAGTGTGTTAATATACACACCCACCTTCAGCAGTAATCTGATTACACTTCCATGGAAACAGGACACGTAACTGATAAAGATGAAACTAATGGAACACTGCTATAAAATACACATTACTCCAGTAAAACCAACACTTATCGCCGTTTATAAACATGTGCTCTCCTCACCTGACCTCCAGCTGTCCTCCACCACGTGTTGAATCAGCCCTCCCAGGAAGGGAACCCTCACCAACTCCAGCTGCTCCAGGTTCCGGGCCGATGCCAAACCAGTAACCAGGGGAACGTATTTGAGGGAGTTGGTTGGTCCCGCACAGTTCCTCATGACGAAGGTTCTCAGGCTCACACATAGGAAGTCCTTGAACGGCTGTGGTTTCGTGAGACGGACCCACTTCAGGTAAAGGTGGCGCAGCATGGACACACAGGGGATCTCTGGGACGTTCACACCTGCAACAATCAAACGCTATGTGAAGTACATCGATGGTGTACAGCATGGTTATGACCACTCTGTTGTATTTCAGCTGTAATGTGGAGGTAGTAGGAGGGACTGTCAGTTTGTTGTGATCCTACTCACCCACTAGATGGAGGGTCTGGATCTTTGCGGTTATGGGGATGGTCAGTTTGTTCTCAGCAGGAATGGGAAAAGCCCCGTTACGGTTGCGGAACTTCCCCAGTATATGAACCTGGGGCATGTAGTTCCATATGGCTTCCACCAGCTCCAGGTGGGACGTCTCCACACCCTGAAATGAAGTCAAATAAAAAATCATAAGTCAAGGTCCACATACTAGCGTCTTTCATTTAACCCTATCTGGCAGTTTTCCTAAGTAGATGTGCTGTAGTGTTCATGTAGTTCATTTTCAAGTAGAAGTGCTCGCAGAAAAGTCGGAGCGCACACGGACGCTGGGTGTAGCACTTTTTCTGTAGGCGGCTGCATACGCTCTCTCTTCATTGTGCATTCAAATATAGGACTAAACTGGCATTAAAATACAGAAACACACACACAATGAACACCTCAATGCCCTCCTTTAAAAAATATTGCTTCCAGCGCCATCCAACGTTCTCTGAACACCGTCTGGGTTGTGGTACCGCCCCTGTTGAGTAACCTTACTCTAGAGCAAAGATTGACTCTGTGTAAGTGTAAGCACTTGGTACGGTCGTTGGCTAGATTGAAAACCTGCATGCTCTTGGCTCTGTGTGATGTAGAAGTGATGACCTCACTGCAGTAGGATGTCATTCTCACACAACATACTGACCAGCAGATTGGGGCAGGCTTGTAGTGCCTCCAAGACTCCGGGTATACTGAAAGCCTCGTAGCCTCGGACTCGTCTCCTCTCCAGGTATCGAGGGTGGAGGCCGTACAGCTGCTCCAGATCTGGCATCTTCTTCAAAAGGAGTAGAAAGCTGCTGTCTGTAAAGCCTAAACCAGAAAAACACAATAACCTCGATCAGACGCTTTTCTCAATATGTGTAAAAACAGCGTTATCAACTGCGGAACCAGCTGAAGGTTTATTATTATATTTATGGTGCCATGTGCCAAACTCCTACCAAGGTGAGCAATCAACCCTCAATCGTCGGGGCTTTCAATATCTATATCTTTGTACGTCTCTCTCTTTGGCTTTGTTTTTGGACGATAACGTTGTATATTGTTGTTTGTCTTAAAGTAATTTCGTCAGTAGGGTCATTTCAATATCGTCAAACCCTAGATTGAGCCCATGTGTGAACAGAGCCGGTCACTGTCGGGAGAATTCACAGCAAGCGAGTGGGCGTGTTGATGACGTTTCTTTCATGTGACTGGCGCAAACACCGGAAGAAACAAACACCCGAGGGAGCAGAAGAAGGTTCATTTACATAAAAACACCAACTAAAATCAAAAAGGATCTAACTGAACTTGTTATGGATGCGGTGGTTGTGCTGTGAGCTCTTACCTGAAGGCATATACTCCCACCAGCGACCAGCACACAGATCCACTACCTTGACCACTCGCAGGTACAGCGTTACAGCTTCCCGAAGCTTTCTGGACAGACACTCCATACACATGATGTCCTTCATGGGAAGGTACCTACAAAACAAGACCATGTTCAAACTCTCAGTACCTTTTGCACCTTAGTCAAGGTGTAACTCTTATTCCAGTAAAGTCAACTACAGCAGAGGTTGGATCATATGACGAAACATATAAACCACGAGATGATACACATTTGTCAACTGTCAGAGATTCTATAATACTGTTTATGCTTTAGTAGCTGTCCCTGTAATGTCTCTAGGTGTATTAGACCACTGTGGACATGATGCAAATCAGTAAGCAGGACTGCTTTAAGGCAGTATTGGATTTTATATCAGATTATATTTAAATAAAAGGAAAATTACAACTGTGATATCACCTGTATCCTTACTTGTACACAGTCTCACCCATGTTGCTGACTCATGGTAACGGCCATGCAAGATACATGACCGTAAAAACACATTACATACTGTAAGAACCCCACCCAACTGTAGAATATATTGTCAAGTACAACGTGTAGATGGAGGGCAGTGTACCTGAATATGTGACAGAGGACTTCATGGGACAGCTCATTGATGTAGTCTTTGGGCTCACTAGGTCTCAGGACCAGTTCCCCTCCAGCGCTGCCCACTATAGGCTGGAGTTTAGAGGCCTTCCTCCTCGGACCCATCACTTGTGCGTCACTGCCCAGGCTTATACACGCACACACTTCCTCCCTCCTGCAGGAGGCTCTATTTCCCGAGCATGAACCTTAGTTCTGGACACAACATCACAGTAGAAGACAAGTTAGTGGGAGTGAGGGAAGAGGATACAGAGACAGGGGGTGCTTCTCATTTGCCTTATTTCATGTCGCATCACTCCTTGGGTGACTGGAAATTGATCAGGTCTGCCATCGTGAAAGATTATCCTCATTTCTGCCCCGAGGAGGCATGAGCGTGGATAAACGCGACCATCCTTTACAGAAACCTTTCATCAGACCAACAAACCCCTTTATTACCTCACCGCCGTTGGTTTGGCTGTCTGTCTGTCTGTCTGTCTGTCTGTTAGCAGGATTACTCCAAAAGTTCATGACGGATTTGAATTTGAATATTTTAGAGGGGTGGAGTGTAGCACAATGAACAATCCATTAGATTTTGGTGGCGATCCAGATCATGATCCTGATTCAGGAATTGTTTTAAGAATTCCGATCAGCCTGAGCATTAAGACCACAGGGTAGAACACATTGAAGATGCGTTGATGACGCATGACCACGCCTCCTTCCTCCTTCTGAGAGCAGAGAGATACGCTTGTGGATATGCGGCGAGACATCGAGGTGTGGGAGCTGCTGGCTGTCCCGTTCTCTTTATACATCCATGGTCCGTCCACAGTGAGAAAGAAAGAAGCGGCAGATGACGGGATGAGAGACAACGTAGTGTAACATCATACAGACATAACAAGGCTGCTGAATGAGAGAGGCATCCGCCGACACATTACACGGAAACACACCGTGTTAATAACAAGCCGACCACCTCACGGTACCGCCACCAGCTGTCATCTGCTTTTAAAATCACGCACCTTGGCGGAGGTCTGCGCTCTCCGAGTGCCATCCTAGTTAATATTATGTTCCATTTCTGCCAATAGATCTCCCTAAATGTTACACACTGTTCCTTTAAAAACCCTCCTTGACAGTAGGAACATCTTGTGGGTGGTCACTCTGTGTCTGAGCAGTGAAATGCATTAACAAACTGGTTTGACTGGTCAGCATGTGAGGATGCTAGTCATACAGGTCAGTTAAGGTGGAAACTGGTAAGGTGGCCGAGTGCTTGCTCAGGCAGCACATACTGTATGACAAACTGGAATCAGAGAAGATTAGCATAACCCCCTGCGAAAGGATAACACGCATATTCGTGAAGTGTTTCCACATTTTTGAGGCGGCTGTAGCTCAGTGGGTAGGGCAGGTCGTCCTTTAATTGGTTCGATCCCCGGCTCCTCCAGTCTGCATGTCGAAGTGTCCTTGAGCGAGACACTAAAACCCCCAAGTTGCTCCCTGGGCGCTTTACAGCAGCTCAGGGGTCAAATTTCATGTATGTACATGACCAATGTAATAACTGCCATCAGAAACTGACGTCGCTTGCGATGACACCTGACAGGAAAGGACGTATTGTTTCACTTAAAAACATGTTTTTCTCAATTCCTCTATCTTTTCCTCAGTCATATCTTTAAGTGGGAGGGAATAAGATGTGAGGAAAAGATGCAAGGGAAGGAGATATTTAAGACAAATGAGAAGCACATAGAGAGTAGTTTACATGCATACTAGTATCCAGGTTTCAAAGCTGCTTCTTCTGTCTGTGAAGGTATTCAGGATGGGATGTTCATGCAATATATAGGGTCTTCCTGGTTATTCATCTCCCTTTAATATGATTATAATGAAATGATCCAGGTTTCTGATCACAGTCAGCTGCCTGTGCAGGTGTGTCATCAACTGCATGACAATTCTCTAACAACCTCAGTCGCTTGACACTCTTTACCTTATATTTAGGCATATTTCTTGTGCAATCGTTTATGTTAAGATATCATTATCCACGGAGGGATTTGAGTAGCTTATTTTACAATTTATTTTAAATGTCCTCATACAAATCAAAGCAAGACTTGAAGAGATAGTATCAGGGCTGAAAATAAATGTATTTAACGTTACCGGGCGTCCACATGTTACTGAGAGTTTTGTAAACACAAGAGCAGCAACTATCTAGCTACTTAGTGGAAAGTTTTGTGCCTTGTCAGTCACAAATAAGACGTGAGGAAAAGATGCAAGTGAAGGAAACATTTAAGACAAATGAGAAGCACACAGAGAGTAGTTTACATGCATAATAGTATCCAGGTTTCAAAGCAGCTTCTTCTGTCTGTGAAGGTATTCAGGATGGGATGTTCATGCAATATATAGGGTCTTCCTGGTTATTCATCTCCCTTTAATATGATTATAATGACATGATCCAGGTTTCTGATCACAGTCAGCTGTCTGTGCAGGTGTGTCATCAACTGCATGACCCAATGGTCATGCAGTTGATGACACACCTCCGACTTTCGTTCTTGATTAATGAAAACATTCTTGGCAAATGCTTTCGCTTTCGTCCGTCTTGCGCCGGTGCAAGAATTTCACCTCTAGCGGCACAATACGAATGCCCCCGGCCGTCCCTCTTAATCATGGGCAGTCTCTATCATTAGTCTAGCAACTTCAGTCACCTGACACCATTTACTTTATATTTAGGCAGATTTCTTGTACAACCGCTTATGTTAAGATATCTGAGTAGCTTATCTTACTGATGACATATTATTTTCTTTCTTTTTAATGTACTCATACTAAGCAAATCAGGACTTGAAGAGATAGTATCAGGGCTGTTCATAAATGTATTTAACGTTACCAGGCGTCCACATGTTACTGAGAGTTTAGTAAACACAAGAGCAGCAACTATCTAGCTACTTAGTTGAAGTTTAGTGCCTCGTCAGTCACGTTACTTTCCCAGGCTAATGTGTGTAGAGGAGGTCTTACAGGTAAACAACTCACTAATAACAAGGTGTGTAGTAAACTCATGTCACTTCCGCTGAGAAGCTTTGAGCCGAACCAGCAAAACAAACAGCATGACTCCTGTTTGTTTGTTAGCTAACTGACTAACGACAGCACACCAGGTTACAACCAGACAGCCGTTAAACGTTCACTCACAACATGAGGAGTCACATTAAAGCTGAAGAAGCCTCAATACTCCTCCTCTACACCTGTCACACTGGCTCAACGTTATCATGCTGTAAAGTTCAACCTGGTCTTTGTCAAAGCTAGCTTACTAGTTAGCATAGCCGCAGCTACCATTGTAAGCAAAGACAGAAGCAGTAAAGTAAACATCCCACTGAGTGAAGCTCCAGCTGCTCTAACGAGGCCTGGAGCGGGGCTGCTCACCTACCGGCATGTTGAGCTGGAAGCCGCTGTGATGTTGCTCTGCAGACATCATCCTGTGATCCTGTGATCCTGAGAGAGCAGCAGATTGAAGCTAAAGAGTTGCGCTCTACCACTTCTTCTCCTTCTTCTTCTTCTTCTTTAGGGTTTTCCGGCAGTTGGAGTCCTTTACGTCGCATTACTGCCCCCTACTGGAACAAATAGTCCACTATTGTTGTTGTTCTTCTTCTTTGGTGTTTAATGGCGGTTGGCAAACCAGCATAAAGGTGCATTACCGCAACCTACTGGACTGGAGTGTGGAGAAGTAGATTGGCAGGAAAAATAAATAAATAAATAAATAAGAACTAACTGAAATTATTATTAACACAAAAACCCTCATCAACTTCTACCGGTCCACAATAGAAAGCATCTTAACTGGATGCATACTGGTATGGTTTGGCAACATTACATCATATGACCACAAACTCCTGATGAGGACAGTGAAAACAGCATCCAAAATTATTGGATCACCATTACCACAGTTACAGGACATTTACACCACTCGCTGTAGGAAGAAAGCACTTTGTATCATGCAGGACACAAGTCATCCAGCATATACTCTTTTCTCTTATCTCCCTTCAGGGAAGCGCCTACAGAGCAGTAGAGCTCTGACCTCTTGCTTCAGAGACAGTTTTTACCCTCAGATGGTCAGACTACTGAACAGTAGTACTAAATGAATGCAGAGCTGTGGATTGTTTTATGGATGTTGTAGGTTGTTTTATGATTTTATTCTCAGGTATTGCCTTATTTATTGTAGTATTTATCTAATGTACTATTTATAGGTTTTAAGGGCTGAGAGAGAGCCAGGGTAAAATGCATTTCATTGCATTTCACTGTACACTGTACTTTTAAATGCATATGACAAATAAACTTGAAACTTGAAACTTATTATTATTATTATTATTATTATTATTATTGTTATTAATAATAATAAGAAGAAGAAGATAAGATAAGATAAGATATTCCTTTATTAGTCCAGCAATGGGGAAATTTGCAGTGTGCAAGATGCATCAGCTAACACAGTAAGAGCTAAACAAAGTGTAACAAAATATGGACCATTTAAATAGAAGAAAGTATATAAATAGGAGCAGTATATACAGTATTGACAATAAACAGACTATTAACAAAATTGCATAAGTGGAAAATGATATTGCACAGTGAGAATGAATGAATGAAATTCCACCTGAAAATATCAGGTTCTTGTCAGTTTTTGGTGTGTAAGTGGTCTACTGGGAGCAGTGCTGGTTGTGGAGTCTGACAGCTGCAGGAAGGAAGGACCTGCGATAGCGCTCCTTCACACACTTTGGGTGGAGCAGCCTGTCGCTGAAGGAGCTGAGAGTGGTGCTGAGATGGTGTCCTGCATGGGGGTGGGAGTCATTCTCCATCATGGATGACAGCTTAGCCATCATCCTCCTCTCTCCCACCACCTCCACTGTGTCGAGGGGGCATCCCAGGACAGAGCTAATAATCATAACATTATTATTAATTATAATAATAATAATTAAATTCTCTCCATTGTTCCTGTTGCCCTTAAGTAATTAATTAGAAGATTGTGTACTTTCTTAGATGTCTTTCCTAGCAGATTCTCCAATGTCATATTTCCATCGTTTACTCCTGTTATCAAGTCATATTTGTTGCACTCTATAAGACCATGCTTGACTGTTTCTGGTTTATTACAGTGCGTGCATAGTCCAGTTGGGTGTGTGCCTATTCTATGGAGTGTTTGGTTTAATCCTGTATGTCCTGTTCTCCTACAGGTAATGAGCATCTCTTCCCTTAGGCTCCCGCTCCGTATTCCACCAGCTCCTACATGTTTCTGAATACTGTACAGATGTCTTCCTGTATCACTTAAGTCCTAATATTCTTGCCGGGTTTTTTGCATGTAGTCCTTGATGATGGTTTTAACCTCTGTTTTACTTAATGGTATTTGTATGTCAATTAAATGGCATTTTAACAATTGTTTGGCCAATAGATCTGCCTTCTCATTTCCTTCCTTAACTATTTTATGTTCAAGTTCAAGATGTTTATTGTCACTGTCTATGTTTATATCAATGTCTAACCTTAACTATTCTATATCAATGTCTAGCCTTAACTATTCTATATCAATGTCTAGCCTTAACTAGAGATCAATGCCCAACCTAACCATCTCGCGAGAGTTTCCCCAGTTTACAGGTTCCCGTTCTGTTCTGAACGAGAAGAAGAAGGACTCACAGGGGATGTGATTGGCTGAGAGCTGACCAATAGGAAGCTGACAGGAGATGTGTGATTTACTTCCATGGTGTGAGCGGTGTGAGCAGTCAGTGTTGCAGGATGTTTGTAAAACTTTTCACCTCGCTGTTTCTCCTCACTATCTTCTACCATGACCCCGCTGACGCACAGAAGAAGAAAGAGGTAACGTGCCTTCAGTAACATGAAGCGGAGAAAGTTCAGACACTTTCGGCACATTGTTTTTGCGATGTTTCCATAGTTGTCTATCGCCAATCTCAGGAGCTAGCTAGCTAACGCTAAGCTAACAACAACAATCAGAGATGAGCTCACGTTAACGTTAACATGTGGATTGTATGGCACTGAGTAAATAACTAGTTTACAACAAGTTAACATCACATTAATCAGATCCTCATTCATAGAAACTGATTACTAACGTTGATCCACAGCAGTGGTTGTAAACCTGGTGTTGGACAGGCTGTAATTAAACCATAGGTCTGAGAGAGGACTCACTTGGACTTGTCAGATCACATTCAGTTAAAGTGAGATAACTAAACACACTAAAAAGGCTGTGTGCCAGAAGTGAAGCCTGCTACTGGTACTGTAGGTGTTCAGTAAACCCTACTTCCTTTATAGTCTCAGCCACAGATCCACTGACATTTGCTGCTTTTCTTTTTCTCAATGAAATATCAACAGCTTTTAAATCAAACCACCTCTATGTGTTGCTTAGGTTGAGTAGATGTAAGGTGGATTGTTAAAAGATTAGTGTACACTTACATTACATTATAAGGCTTTTTTTAGAGGTGAATGGGGCTGGACTTCTGTCAGGGATTGAAATGTTGTCAGAACACAGCTTCTAATGGTGAGAAAATGAAGCCAGTTTGCATCATAAATGCCACTAAAACGCCCCAGAAGTTCTTCTTCTTCTTCATGCAATTGTCACCAACTCCCATTCCTAAATTCTCCAGGATTTTTAACAGGTGCTCTCGACTACATCATTCCAAAAATCCTGAATATCCGCCTTTCCCAAACTAAGTTGCTTAACCACTATAAGAGTAAAAAACACTAATATCAGCATTGCCAGATGGGAAATGTTAAACTATCGTACCAGAGGCTTAAAGTTATTGTATTTTGAGGAAAATGATCAGCTGTGAGTCATAACCAAGAGAACTAATAGGCATAAATGTGTAATTTTACAAAATGCACATTTAAACGACTTTTTGACACATCTTCAAATCTACTCACATTGTTTTTTTTTCTTTTAAAGCAAGCTGATGTAGCAATGATGCGTAGAAAAGGGTATGTGTCCATCAGTCTGACAATTTTTGTAATAGCCTACTATTACAAAATAAAATTACAAGACAGAAGGGAGAGAGAATGACAGCCGTGCTCGAGAACTTCATAGCCTACGCCATAGACTGTATGTTAAGATGGACGACTCGTCTCCACTTCATCCCACTGTACAGAAGTGAAGCTAAAATATCCCGGATATAGGAGCTCCTATCTTGAGATTTTAACGTTGTTAGGAGCCAAAGTCTGCAAATGACAGAAACCATCTTTGGGAAAAATGTATTTGACGTGTTCTTATGTGTATGAATGGATTGTTTGTTGTGATTTTATGTTTTTATATTTGCAAACCAGCTTGCCTCCAAATGCTACCTGAGAATCAACTCAATTTAATTGGAGGGGGAATATATTTTACACAACATTCCTTTATCTCATATGTCAATTTGTATAGTTTCTATTTTGCATGTATTATGCAGCCTTATCCAAAATACTGTATGCTCCTAGCTTTTCTGTTCTGTTCCCCTGTTTTTGCATCTATCACTAGCGGCTGTCTTTGTGTCCTGTAGACTCTGATGTCAGAGAAGGTGACTCAGATGATGGAGTGGGCCTCCAAACGTTCAGTGATCAGGATGAATGGAGAGAAGTTTCGTCGCTTTGTCAAGGCTCCTCCCAGGAACTACTCGGTGGTCATCATGTTCACGGCGCTGCAGCCACAGAGACAGTGTGGGGTCTGCAAGTAAGAAGCTGGAGCAACAGGAAGAGGCACTGCTGTTATTATATTTCTTATCTTTGAACTTAAATCCATCTTTTCATTTCAGACAAGCTGATGAGGAGTTCCAGGTGCTGGCTAACTCTTGGCGCTATTCCTCTGCCTTCACTAACAAAGTCTTCTTTGCATGTGTCGACTTTGACGAAGGATCAGACGTCTTTCAGATGGTGAGACAACTTCTTGTTCTCCAAGACTGGAATTATGCCTTTTGTTTTCTAACAGTCTGCCAAAAAAACAGAAGAAGTGTCTCAGTTTGGGGTTTTTCCTGTAGTTTGTGACACACGGCCTCTTGCCTGTTTTTCCTCATGCATAGCCGTAAAAAGAATAGCTTGAAGAACACAGTTTTGTTTTGCAAAACTTGCCTAATAGTGATAACGAGGGTACGTCACAGAAGCAACATGACTGCAGTTGGAAAATGAGGAAAATTTAAGTTATTTAAAGGGCGTATCCATAGGACGTACGTCATGGGGACATTTTCGGTTAATCAGAGTATGCACGGCTGCATGTAAATGGGAATATTAATGGAATATTAATTTTAATTAGCCATGTAAACAGCTTAGTAGGAATATTGTCTTTTTCGGAATACAGGCAAAAAACTGACTATTTTGTGCATGTAAATGTAGTCACTGAGTTAAACCTGAGAGATGATAATTAATGAGGGATTTACATGGATTCCAGTTTGATAAGTGGCTTTGATGAAGTACTTGGGGTGGGGGGGCAGTAGCTCAGTGGCTTGGAAACCAGAGGTGGCCGGTTCAAGTCCAGCACGGACCAAATACGGAGTGTGGGCTGGTAGCTGGAGAGGTTAAATCCATCATTTATCACCAGCTGCAGTGTATGAGCACAACAGACAACCGAGTCCCCAGCTCACCCGTCAGGAGAGTTTGCAGCTGTAGTGTTGCTAGTGGCTTCGTGCTTGCCGTTGTTACACATACACGGTCTGTCAGCGCGGCGTAACGTTAACAAGTGTCTGACAGACCGTGTGTGTGGCGGTGGTGAGTGTGGGGTTGTCGGTGGCATTATAGCTGTGGACGCAGCTGTAGCAGTGTGTGTACAGTTTATTTGTTGGAGAATAAATGCTACACCTCTCCTCCAAGCCAACTTCCGGTTTCTGCAACTCCAGCTCAGACTCTGTTAAGGTGGGCTGTTAAGGTGGACCAGCTATTCTCCTTTAAGTGACAAGCTCTGAGTTTTTCTCAGCTTTTTAGCTATTTTTAAATATTTCTTTTAACCGTTTAACCGACAGCAGTAATCGGTTAAAACTCTTAATGTCGGTTAACGTTTTTTTTTTTTTTTTTATTAACATCCCTACAAGGCACCGGACCCCTAACTGCTCCTGGGGCGCCTGACCAAGGGCAGCCCCATCACTCCAACATCCCTCTCTCTGTATATGGGTCCTGTGTGTGTATATTTTGGACCTATGTCTGTGTAAAATAACAAAGAATTAAAAAATGTCATTTCTGCTACACATATTGAATGTTTTGTTTTGTTATTTGTGTGTTTGTGTTGCAGCTCAGTATGAATTCTGCTCCGACCTTCCTCCACTTCCCATCCAAAGGGAAACCTCGCAGGTCTGATACCTACGAGCTGCAGGTCAGAGGCTTTGCAGCTGAGCAGCTGGCTAGATGGGTGGCAGACAGGACTGATGTGCAGGTAATTGCAAAACACAATTGCCAAAACAATCGCCAATCGGAAGGTCTCACATGTTGAAGTATCCTTGAGCAAGATACTTAACCCCAAAATGCTCATGAAGGCTGTGTCATAGGAATGAG
>CAKAOH010003968.1:0-68483 GCA_916701665.1 Sebastiscus tertius
TTAGACATTCTATAATATGATTTTTTTTCGACATACTATACTATGACTTTTTATTTTTTGTCAAGATGCTATAATATGACTTGTTTTCTTTTGACATACTATACTAAGATTTTTTTTCGACTTTTTCGACATACTATACTATGACTTTTTTTTTTCAATATGCTATGACTTTTTGTCATTTTCGACATACTGCACTAATATTTTTTTTCGACTTTTTTCGACATACTATATTATGACTTTTTTCGACATACTGTACTATGACTTTTTTTTTCGACATACTATACTAAGATTTTTTTTGACTTTTTCGACATACTATACTGTGACTTTTTTTTTTTCAATATGCTATAATGACTTTTTGTCATTTTCGACATACTATACTATGACTTTTTTCTACTTACTATACTGTGACTTTTTTTAAACTGTTTAAAACAGGACAACAGGATGTCCCGACTTTTTTTTTCGACATACTATGACTTTTTTTCGACTTTTTTCGACATACTATAATATGGCTTTTTTTTATTTTTTTCGACATTCTATAATATTTTTTTTCGACATGCTATACTATGGCTTTTTTTTAATTTTTTTTCAACATGCTATAATATGACTTATTGTCATTTTCGACATACTATACTATGACTTTTTTTCAACTTTTTTCGACATATTATACTAATATGTTTTTGACTTTTTTCGACATACTATACTATAACTTTTTTCAATTTTTTCCCTCATACTATAATATGACTTTTTCTACATAATATACTGTGACTTTTTTAATTTTTGACATGCTGTACTATGGCTTTTTAATTTTTTATCAACACGCTATAATATTACTTTTTTTACGACATACTATACTGTCTTTTTTATTTTCGACATGCCATACTATGTCTTTTTTATTTTTTTCAAGATGCTATAATATGACTTTTTTTCATTTTCGACATACTATACTGTTACGTCCACTAAGTGGAACAATAAATGAACAACAACCAAAGATTAATCAGAGTCAAAGTGAAGTGCAAAAATTAAAGGTTTATTAAAGAAAACTAAAGGTTAACAAATGTGGTGGAGGTAGGGACAAAATGGTTGTGCCAAATAATCTAAATCAACAAATCAAAACTTGGCTTAACTAAATCTCTGTCTTCTTTAAACACAACAAAAAAAAAGGCTGACTAAATTATCTACAAACAGCGGTTTACAAAACATACAGGGGTTGGCAACAACCAATAAATCTAGTGTTTCTAGACGTGAAACAAACTACATGCAAAGGTGTACAGGGTACCCTAAACTTACCTATGCCCTCTGCCTCCTTACCACAAACCTTATCTTTAATTTCACACTGGAAACAAGTGTCTTCACAAGTCAAATACTTCATTACAAATGAGTCAGAGAGAGAGGCAGCCCAGAGTGTGCCTCTTTTAAATGCAGCCCACGGTGGCGATTGGCTGGATGGTATGAGAGTGAGCCAATCAGCAGCTGACCAACTCTGCACAGGTGGACTCCAATCATCTCCAAAAACACTCAATCCTGGAAGCACCTGCAAGACAAGTAGGAGGGCAGAACAGCACAGGAGAAAGGCTCTGCAGGCCGGTCTGGCCCTGCAGGCACGTAACATATACTAAGATTTTTTTTCGACATGCTATACTATGGCTTTTTATTTTCGACATGCTATACTATGTTTTTTTTTTTTTTTTCCAACATGCTATAATATGACTTTTTGTCATTTTCGACATAATATATTATGACTTTTTTTTTTCAACATACTATACTATGACTTATTAAAAAATGTTCCCACATACTATACTATGACTTTTTTTCTACATACTATACTGTGACTTTTTTATTTTCTATATACTATACTGTGACTTTTTTATTTTCTACATACTATACTGTGACCTCTTTTGACATACAATACTATGACTTTTTTATGACTTTTTTCAACATACTATACTATGGCTTTTTTTATTTTTTTCAACATGCTATAATATGACTTTTTTTCATTTTCGACATATTATACTATGACTTTTTTTCAACTTTTTTCGACATACTATATTATGACTTTTTTCGACATATTATACTATGACTTTTTTTCAACTTTTTTCGACATACTATACTATGACTTTTTTTCATTTTTTTCTACACACTATACTATGGCTTATTTTTTTAAATGCTATACTAAGATTTTTTCACGACTTTTTTCGACATACTATGACTTTTTTTTCTACATACTATACTATGACTTTTTTTTTTACTTTTTTCGACACACTGTACTATGAGTTTTTTTCGACATACTATGACTTTTTTTTTTAATATGACTTTTTTTATGTCGAAAAAGTAAAAAAAAAGTCATGGTATGAAAATGTCAAAAAAAATAAAAAAAGCCATAGTATGTCGAAAAAAAAGTCATAGTATGGTATGTCGAAAAAAAATTACTTTATAGTATGTTGAAAAAAGTTAAAAAAAAGTCAGTATATTATGTCAAAAAAAAAGTCATAGTATAGTATGTCAAAAATAAAAAAAAGTCATAGTATAGCTTGTGGAAAATAAAAAAAGTGACGGTATATAGTATGTCGAAAAAAGGCGAGAAAAAATCTTAGTATAGTATGTCGAAAATAAAAAAAAATCATAGTATAGCTTGTCGAATAAAGTCGAGAATAAAAAGTCATATTATAGAATGTTGAAAAAAATAAAAAAGCCAAAGTATAGCATGTCAAAAATAAAAAAAGACATAGTATAGCAGTTCAAGAAAAAAGTCATATTATAGCATGTTGAAAAAAATAAAAAAGCCATAGTATAGTATGTTGAAAAAAAAGTCATACTATATAGTATGTCGAAAAAAAATAATATTATAGCATGCTGAAAAAAACTAAAAAGTCATAGTATAGCATGACGAAAATAAAAACGTCATATCATAGCATGTCGAAAAAAATAAAAAAAGCCAGAGTATAGCGTGTAGAAAATAAAAAAAGACATATAGTATGTCGAAAAGTCGAAAAAAAGTTGAGAAAAAATCCTAGTATAGTATGTCGAAAAAAGTCAAAAAAAGTCATAGAATAGTATGTCGAAAAAAAGTAACATTATAGCATGCTGAAAAAAATTAAAAAGTCATAGAATAGCATGACGAAAATAAAAACGTCATATTTATAGCATGTTGAAAAAAATAAAAAAAGACATAGTATGTCAAAAAGTCGAAAAAAAGTTGTAGTATAGTATGTCAAAAGAAGTCAAAAAAAAAAAAACGTCAGTATAGTATGTCTTAAAAAAGTCATAGTATGTCGAAATAAGTCATGGTATAGTTTGTCATAAAAATGTTGTAAATCATCATTGTATAGAGTGTCAAAAATGTCATGAAAAGCAGTTTGACGCAGTAGCCGAGTAGTGTATTAAACGTAGTTTATTGAAAGTGAAAGTATCGGAGATGGACTGCAGATGCATTTCATGTCACGTTCAGGGCAGCACTAAATGTTTCTGAGGGCGTTGGCCCGCGGGCCGTACTTTGACTGTTACACTAAAGGTTACGCTGTTATGATCACAGAGTTAAAGTGATACATGTTTAATGTACTTCTTGGAGATGTCACCACAACAATGTATGTTGCTAACAACATCATAATGGTACATAAAGTTGTGCTTCTACCACACGACGTACTTGTTCTCAAACTGCATTCTTTTGTGATCTCAAGCAGCAGTGGCCCTGAGGAGCGAAAATACATAATGCATCCTTGTGGTAGCTGAGCCTGTTTCTACAAAGTCAGACAAAGTCCCTGAACATCAGTGAACACTCATGCAACATCAACAATTCCCCCTGGACAGTCACTGGCCTTCAGTACAAGGAGAGGGAGCAAAGAAACAACAGCAAAAGTCACCAAAGTCTGTTACTTGTTCTCTTTGTTTGTGTTCTCCCTGTAGTGATCGTGGTGCTGTTTGCTGCCCTGAGGAGACAGAGGAAGAAGGAGCCTCTGATCATCTCCAAAGAGGATGTCAGAGACAACGTCGTCAGCTACAATGACGAAGGGGGCGGAGAGGAGGACACTCAGGCCTTTGATATCGGCACGCTGCGCAACCCGGAGGCCATCGAGGAGAGCAAGCAGCGGAGGGACATCGTCCCCGAGACCTTCTACCCTCCGGTTCGACGGCCCGTGTTACCCCCGATCCGGGACAATAACGGGGACGTGAGAGACTTCATCAACCAGAGGCTCCAGGACAACGACAGCGACCCGACGGCGCCGCCTTACGACTCCCTGGCCACCTACGCCTACGAGGGCAACGGCTCCGTAGCGGAGTCCCTCAGCTCACTGGAGTCGGTGACCACCGAGGGCGACCAGGACTACAACTACCTGAGCGAGTGGGGACCCCGGTTTAAGAAACTGGCGGACATGTACGGCGGCGACGACAGCGACAGGGATTCCTAACGAGAGCCTGGCACACAGACGAGGAGAGAAAAGTGAAATGAAACACGTTTAGAACTTTCGGGCAATTCCGGTGCGATGTGTGGCGAGAAAAATTGGAGAAAGGACCGAGAAACAAGCACCGTTTTGTCCACGTGCTCTTTCACCGCCACCGCTCACCATTCAGTTGTCCTTCCGGTGACCAGACGTAGGCTTTGTGTGTCCAGTCAGTGTTAGTTGCGTTTTTTGCCGGGGTGCAGTGAAGAGACTTTGTGTCAAGACTTTTTTTGTGTGTATATGGGGTGTACATGAGGCCCGAATATATCTATACCCACTTTTTTTTTTGTTTGTTTTTCCAAAGCTGCGTGTGATGGACACGCTCAACAAGCAGCTTTGTAAACCAACAGATATGCCTATGTATTTTTCAGTGTTTCTGGGACAAAAACATGCTGCATATTGTGAGTTCTATCTTAGCTTGTGTACGTACGGTAATATGATACAATACGCTGTACAGTGGTTTTTGTTTTTCTAGGGATTTCTATTGTCCAAATGATCCCCTCTTTCAGCGGTGGCTGCCTCACATTAGTCATCCACAGCTGTGCTTGAGCCACAAGTGCCAGAAAAACTCTGGCATTGTCATCTCTGATGAGAAAAATCTCAATACAGATTGGATGGAATCAAATTGTGTGTTAGTTGTGGCTAATGTTCTTTAGAGCTTACACGAAGCTGTGGTAAGGAAATGTGGACATTTACAGCCACAAACATCCAACAACACACCAGTTAGTCATTATTTGCAGTATCTGATTTTCATCTCTCACACAGCTTTGAGCGTTCGCTGTGAGGTGAGCCAAATACCAAATATTTCCTTATTGAGCTGAATGTCTTCAGAACCATTTTTTCTCTGTGCAGCCAACTCTCTGGCTGAAAAATGAACTACACACACAAAAAAAGTGTTATTTTCTAACATACATTGATACAAATTCACCAATCTAATGCGCGCCAGGCTCAGTTAAGAGGAAAATACTGGTCTTGTTGGACTTTTTTCGCTCATCTCGACCACAAGAAATGTGTAAAATGATCCACTCTGTACCGCATGGTGTAAGTCAAAGTCACATTAACTGCCAGCGCTGAAATGATGCCGCCGAGCTTGAAACTACGGCATCAAATTAGATTAGATGAAACGTCTTGTGGACAGTTAGTATTAAAATTCATCATGCAGTTTTATTTTCTTCCCCTAAAAAAAAATGGTTCATTTTTTTCTGTTCAGGTGATGTAAGAAAAACAGGAAACGTAGCGTTGGAATCAATGTACCAAGCGGGAAAAATGACACATGCGTGTTTAAACCTGGGCCCAGATCATCTGTAAAGGTTTTATACTTAATGTGACAAAACATCTATGAATTAAAAGTTGCCTTAATTCAATTTATTTTTATACAGCGTCAAATCACGCTTTTCATATAGAAGGTCTAGACTGAACTCTAATTTAAAGACCCAACAAGAGAGCACCAGGTAAAACAGTGTCCAGAAAAAACCTCCCCTTTAACGGGTAGAAACCTTTCAGCAGAGCGAGGCTGTGGGTGGGCGACCATCTGCCTCAAAATTATAAAAACAAATCTACGCAAATAGAAATGGCCTCAAGTCTAGATTTTTTTTTTTTATTTGGGGGTCAGATTCTTCTCCCAGGGAAAACAATAAGTCTAAATAACCATCTAAATGTACCACATGACCTACAGCAGTAAACAAGAGATATAATAAGATCTTTCTTCGTGTCCTGAGAGGCGCTCTGCCCTGCAACAGTCGAATGTATAATAACACTTTTAGGAAATGTGCCAAAAAGCAAAGAACACCAGTATTTTCCTTTAAACGTCCTCCTATTTCTGTCCTCCGTACTCGCCCGTCATTACCTGAACTGTACGTAGTGTGGAACAGGAAGGCAGTGCGAGTGCTCACCGTGCTGATTTCCTGAGGGACGAGCAGCCTTTTCCATAAAAGGGGGCTTATCAAGGGGCACCTGACCTTTGAGTGGTTTGGAATAAGGCTCTTAAACCCAGAGGTGTGTCCTCGGCTCCCAGAGAAGGTCAAAGCATTATCCTGCAGCAAGAACACACAACAATTTACTTTTTAATGTGATTTAGAAAACAAAAAAAACAAAACAATATTATCAAATTACTTTTAAGACCTTCAAACTATGAGTGAAATAAAGAGCGCCGGTTGAACTGGGCTGATTAGGCCGGCTAAAACAAGCTCTGCCCTCACTTTAGCAAAAGGCCAACCTGTGAAGAGACTGACATTTATCAGAAACAGTAATAACAAAACACGACGGCATGTTCGCCACGGCGGTACACTTCTTTTCATCTCTGCGCTCTGAATCAGACTCGACATCGACGACGACGCAGCACATTAAACAATCCAATTGATAACAGTGGTTGGAAGATTCTTTACGCTCGGCTATTGTATACACGTGTTCTCTTTCTCGCCCTTTTGATTTGTTTATTAGCGTGCTGCTGGAGCTCCCATTGTAAGTGGCCATTTCAGACTGTTGCTATGATAAGCATTTAATGGGTTTAGAAACCCTTCACTCGAACAAAACTGCTTTTCTGCCTCAAGGTACAATGTGAGGTCTCAAATGGAAATCAACATGACAGCAGTACTCACCAAAAGCATATTTTCCTCCAGTCTTCACTATTTCCTGTCTTCATACGGGGTGTCAGCATATCGCCATTACCAAGACGTGCTTGTGTTTTCCTATGGAGAGTATAATTGCCTCCGAGCATTGGCGCCATGCTCAGCTAAGAGAACAGAAATTTATGCACATCGTCTCATACCACACTATGACGTCATATTAGGGCCGTTGGAGGTAAAAGGGGGGTAATGTTACAGGAAAAAGAGATTTAAAGTCGAAAATATACAAGAAAAAACACGGATATTCTCTGAGATTAAAGTGGCAAATTTACGAGAAACAAAATCGTAAATTTACGAGATTATGAAGTCATAAATGTATTATATTTTATGAGATTAAAGTGGCAAATTTACGACAAAAAACTCACAAATTGGTGAGATTATAAAGTCATAAATTTACGGGAAAAAAATGGAAATTCTATGAGATTAAAGGGACAAATTTACAAGAAAAAAACTCACATTCGCGAGATTATAAAGTTAAATATTTACGAGGAAAAAAATAGATATTGTATGATATTAAAGTGACACATTTACGAGAAAAAACTCACAAATTCACAAGATTATAAAATCATAAATTTATGAGAAGAAAATCTGATATTTTATGAGATTAATGTGGCAAATTTACAAGAAAAAAATTCAGAAATTGGCGAGATTATTAAGTCATAAATTTCCGAGAAAAAAATTGGATATTGTATGAGATTAATGTGGCAAATTTACGAGAAAAAAAAAAACAAATTCACAAGATTATAAAGTCGTAAATTTCTGAGAAAAAAAACCCTGGAAGAATAGTGGAGTGCAAAACCACGGTAATGAAAAATAATGTTTTCTTTTGTTAAGGAACCAGATCGCTTCAGTTTGCAAGGTTCAACCTCATCACACCACATACGCCACCGTTAAACACGGCGGTAACGTGAGCCGGCGAGGGCAGACTCTGCATCCATCCCTCCGACCATCCATCCATCCATCCATTCTCACCTTCTTATCCAGGCCAGGTCGTGGGGCAGCAGGCGAAGCAGGGTATTCCGGACACCCCCCAAACTATAAGGACATAATTCACCACAACCTGTGGTTCAACACAAGCAATTACGTTACGTAACAACAATACAATGTGAGGTCTCAAATGGAAATCAACATGACAGCAGTACTCACCAAAAACAGATTTTCCTCCGGTCTTCACTCTTTCCTGTCTTCATACGGGGTGTCAGCATATCGCCATTACCAAGACGTGCTTGTGTTTTCCTATGGAGAGTATAATTGCCTCGGAGCATTGGCGCCATGCTCAGCTAAGAGAACAGAAGATGTTGCACATCGTCTCATACCGGCGACATTGGCGGCGTATTAGAGCCATTGTAGGTAAAATAAATATAATAATAATAACTACAGAGCCGGGGGAGGAGGGTAATATATAATATAATATATTCCGAGAAATATAGATTAAAGTTGAAGATAAAATTCAGGATTTTCCGTGGGATTAAATTGGCAAATTTACAACAAAAATCTCACAAATTTGCGAAATTATAAAATCATAAATTTACTAGAAAAAACGTGGATATTTTACGAGATTAAAAAAGCAAATTCATGAAAAAATAATCTAAAAATTTGCAAGATAAAGTCATAAAATTGGAAAAAATAGTGCAGTGAAAACTCCTGTAAGGAACATGGCTTCACTTCTGCAGGTACAGCAGGCTAAGCAGCAGCAGAGTATTCCAGATGTTCCTCTCTGTAACAAACTCTAAAGATATGATTCACACAAGCATAAATAAATCAACACAAGCAGTTCTGTTATGTGCCTTTTCTGTGTTGTTTTCCCTTCACACCGACACGGTGACACACGCCTTTGTGTAGTCAAAGATAGAAGTTATTCGTCTCTACTATCCTGTAATTTCTACAATATCAGTATTTACTTATGTTCATAAAAGATCCTTTGCCTCCCTCAGAGGACATCCTGACCACAAGAACTCTACTTTAGGTGGAACGTAATTCAGATGGGGTTTTGCACGCCACTAATTTTCTGAGTTTTCTTGCAATTTTTGACTTTATAATCTCGCAAATGTGAGTTTTTTCTCGTAATATCACCACTTTAATCTTGTAAATCCATTCTTTTTTATTTCTTACCTACAATGGCCATAACACACTGTCATACCGCTCCACTTCTGTTTGCTTTTGGTTTGTTTTTGAGGCAACTAGATGGTGACGCTGATGTCTTCTTTCTCCAGATACAGTAGAGCTGTGGTTGTTGATGTGTAGACACGGCCGGCCTCGGGGCTCGCCTCTACTACGGTATATTATGTTGGTGACAATGTGATTGAGCAGTCGAGTTTTGTCAATGTAGAAACTATTTGAGAAGGTTTGTGGTAGTGTAAGGGGCCCTTACATCATCGGCCATTCATCAATCTGCTTTGTAAAACCGTGATATTTTGTACTGAATATTTATATGACACGATTAAATATCTTTAAAATCAGCTTCTCCACTTTCTTTGTGAGGCGTAAATGGAGGGTTAATCATGTGACAGGTTTATGTATTTGTGTAGCGGCTCCAGTGGACGACTCTCCAGTTAATCTTCTGGTTATGAAGGATAATTTAACTTTTATCTGAAATGTGATAGCAGCCACAGGCTAGCAGGCGACAAATTTACCATCCTCACAGGTACGTATATATTATCTACAATAAATCTCAGAATAAAAGACTCGACTCTACACGTCAGATAGTAATTCATACGAAGGCCGTTGTTAAATAGCTGGATCCAGAGGCTACTGAGCTGAGGAAATTGTTAATTAGACAATCTATAATTAAGATCTGTCAGACAGCCAATCGGATTTGGAGAGAAGTTAAAAAAAAGAGAGGGGAAAAAAAAATAAAAAAATCACATTTTGATTATTAGAGGATGAGTGGCAGATGTGAGGCAGATGGTGACATTGTAGTGATTGAGTATAATTGACTCAACCCTTTTTTTCTGGTTTAGGCCTCTTAGCGGAGCGCTGAGCGGGAAGCGGATTACAATGAATGGAAAAAAAATAGATTGTGACTGTTGATGTGAAACTTTATTTACAATAATAGATCTGATGAGTTATTTAAGCATTTCATAATTCTTTTAAAACTTGTTTTCTTTCTTTTTTTTTGGCATATATCAGTAACATTGTGAGCTCCAGCTGTGGTTTTAGATTTAAAAGTCAACTTTATATTTAAAGATTCGGCAACAAACGTAAACAAAACACAACATAAGGCCTCCTTTGACAGTGCTACAGTACTAAACAGCAGAAAACGGGACAGCATCGTGCCTTCTGTACCACTTTGAAAAACTAATTTCACTCTAAATGTGTGGGTCAAATCAACCCAACTACTCGTCACCTCATAACTTAGCAAACAGTCAGTTATCATCGCTAAACTATCACAGCTCCACGATCAACTCGTGGCATCCTCTATTTTTGCCAACTCTTGCCTGGACGTGTGCCACATTCGCAGTCAGAGCTCCTTAATGTGGACGACGGGGTCCCTGATTGGCCTTCCGAAAAAGAAAAAAGAAAGGTGCTGTCACTTCCTGCATTCCTCCGGCTCGTCGGTCTCCTTCTCCTGCCGCTCTCGCTCTCGTCTCATCTCCTTCAGCTCCTGTCTGTATTTCCGCTCGATGAAGCGCTTCTGATGAGCCATCTGTGGGAAGTTATCTGGTACAGGGAGAGGCAGAGCGGGAAACAGAGAGAAGTCGACCAAGGAGAACAGATAGAGAGAGAGAGAGAGAGAGAGACAAAGAGGCAGGGGTGTGAAGAGACAAGGTCAGTTTCCAAGACAGCAATTTAGGGCTCAAACTGCACAGACTATAGTTTTCATAGCAAAGTGTCACATGTTGTCACTTCGGTCAAATGAGCGAAAATGTTGCGAGGCAGTTTGGCGATTAAACTGCCGTCGTGTTGTTATTTCATTAATACTGATGAAGTAACAAGAAATTAGACAGGCCTTGTTTGGTTTCAGCACATGACTAGGAGATCTGATAACATAATTACAAGTGAACATTTCTAAATGAGATCTGTAATAAGATGCTGCCGTGTGACAGCAGAGAAAATGAAAGTAAACCAGATAGGAGCTGATGGGATGTTAACGTATAGCCGCTAGACGGAACAACATGGTTTTTTTTCCCGCGGTCGGATCACAGATCATCTGTAAAAACTTTTTTAATTATCTCATGCTGCTTTGAAAAGTCTAAATATAAAACCTCTGATTGCCAGACCTCTTCAACATACAAGTACTTGTTGACAACCAAACTGTAGGAAAGCCTGCGTGTAGGTTTGGTTACATCAGACATTAGTTTCTAAAGAAAACTTCTAAAGTCTCCACTTGGCTTTTCTGCTCACTGCCAACTTGGCTGCAGCCACACACCCACAGTTTGTGTTGATGCAGAGGACGTCTGAGTGGATTCAATGAGGGTTGAGAACGTGTCAACAGGGATGACTGAATCGGATTGGTTAGGACGCCTGTCAGTCAAAGAAACACTCAAAAATGTGCCTAAACTTCTTTTAAAATCTCAACCAAGACACAAATGAGTTACTGAGGCCGTAAAGTGTCGTGGCAAAAAATAACTTTGACTTTAACTTTTGGACTGAACCACAACAACAATGTGTTTTAAGCCAACACCTGGTGGTCGTTATTGGTACTGCATGTAAAGTCACTCCCACACTGCATCACTGCAAAACACAATCTTTTGTTCTTAGGCCTCAATCAGACAGAGACGCATCGCTACAGACTACGCTTGTGGAGTGGGGCTGGGTGCTTAAAATGTGATTAACACAAAATGTGAAATGTGAAAACTACAACATGAGATATGAGCTCCCCATTTCCTCTCACATACTCCGCAGTTCTCTCACTGTCCAACAACTAACCTGCTAGCTGGCTAACATCTACCAGCATCAAAACAAGAGGAAGGAAGTGGTCAAGTGTGACATTGATGAGCGGTGCGACTCTGTTGTCTTCTAGCTTCTAATCGCAGACGACTAAGAAAAACATCCGAATTCACATCTGAGAAACTAGAATCAGTGAATTTTTTGCATTTTTACTTAAAAAAATGACAACAAATATTCTATTGTCCAAACTGTTGCTGATTAATTCTCTTAAAATACCTCTAATCAACTAATAGTGTTATCTCTAGCTGGAAATAACTAACAAATATTAAAATGATCAATTCATCTTTTGCTTATTTATTTGATTGACCGATTAATCCTTTATTCTGCGTGACATATAAAATAATGAAACGTGCCCATCGTAAGTTCTGAGAGGACAAGATGACTTCTTCAAATGTCTCCTTTAACACCCAAAGATATTCAATTATAATGATTAAACAGAGAAAAACATTAAATCCTCCTTTGAGATGTTGGAAGCAGAATGTTTGAAAAATAACTAGAATCATTTATCGATTCTAGTTCTGTCGATCAACTAATCAACTAATCAACTGATCAACTGATCAACTGATCAACTAATCAACTAATCAACTAATCAACTGATCAACTGATCAACTGATCAACTGATCAACTGATCAACTGATCAACTAATCAACTAGTCAACTGATCAACTGATCAACTGATCAACTGATCAGCTAATCAACTGATCAACTGATCAACTGATCAACTAATCAACTGATCAACTGATCAACTAATCAACTAATCAACTAATCAACTAATCAACTAATCAACTGATCAACTGATCAACTGATCAACTGATCAGCTAATCAACTAATCAACTAATCAACTGATCAACTAATCAACTAATCAACTAATCAACTAGTCAACTAATCAACTAATCAACTGATCAACCAATAGATTCAGCTCAAGTTAAAACGTACAGTAGGATGATTCCCAGCCAATAAGGGAACATTTAATCCTTCAGTCTAAGTGAACCTATTTAAATCATCCTATTAGGAGATACCTGGATTTGACTGGGAAGCGTCGCCCGGCTTTAGTTTCCAGCGCTGACAGCAGGTTTTGCCTTCCAGTGACCCAGCAGGTGTTATTCAGAGCTTAGGTAATTCTCCATTAAGTGTTTACATTACTGGGTCCATCCAGCGCACACTTCAATTTAAAACAGCACGCATGACGGACGCCCGCTGGCTTATGTCAACTCACCGAGACGCACATTTGACTGTGCAGTTTTTCCGGCCGCTGACCATGACCATGCAAACCTCAACAAATTAAAATCTGTCTTTCAACACTTTTACCCCCCAAAGAAGTTTTAAAGTCAGTCTGGGGTGGAAACCGGAGAGGAGCCACGATGATCTGTGGCTGAGTAATAACACTAATAAATAAAGTTCTCGTTCTGGCCTTTCTGTTAGAAGTTTATTAGGCTCAGTGGGAGTGTTTGGACAGCGTTTCTATTATTTTGGCTCTGTACTTCAGCATGCTTAGTTTGAAATAAGAGGGAAGGAAGAAGATGGAAGAATTGCAGCTCTTTTTATAAAGAGTCCTCAAATGAAAAGGATCAAACGATATTGGATTACTTAACATCTGATTGTAAATGTTCTCAGACATCAGCAAGGAACTACTCATCTCACAAACCATCGGACATGTGGACACGCCTCCTCTGTAAACTCCCAACAAACGTTTAAACTAACCTTTATCGATCTAAAATTAAGACGATTCAGCAACTCTATGTCTCATTTCTCTCTCTAAAACGTGTTTTAGAAACACATTTCTATGAATTTCTTTTGTAATCTAAGAGTGTGTTCCAATCCACGTGCTTCCAGAAGTACACTTCAATGCGTAAATTTCAGTGGGGTAGGATCGTCTCAAATCGAATACTCTGTGGCGCACTGACAGGAAAAGACGATCGCAACATTTGACCGCGGCTCGCTACCCGCCAAAATATCTTCTGAAAAAAATTAAAGCAGAGTGGAAATTAGGTTTCCAACGTCGTCGCCTACGATGTGTCCTCCTGTTGGCTGAAAATGCACCGGTATGTTTACGTATTGTTTTATTCTGTTATCTACGTCTGTTTGAATAGTGGTCGTGGCTCCGCCCCTTCCGCTACGTAGCCAAGATGGCGACAGTTGAGTGTGGAAAGTGTCCAGCGTTCCACACTCAACGATCTGACCGTGTTGAGTACAACACTTGAGTGCACTGCATTTTGCCGTACTTCCCAGTGTGAACGCACTAATGCACTCAAAGTAGTACAGAAGTACGCGGATTGGAACACACTGTAAGAGAACGTTTCCAAACGAGCCGCCATGTTGGTCCGGTGTGACATCCAGGAGCAGACCTCGGAGCAGCACCGAAGAGTAGAGAAGCAAAGAGACCAAACTACAGTGTCTTTTTTGGGCTGCCACCATTTTGGACTGAAAACGCTTACTATTATATTTATAATATTTGTATTGCTCAACACAGGCTATTTTAGTAGAGACATTAAATATGAAAACACAATAGAAATCATTTAGTTTTACTATTGTACGGCGCTTTGTAGGAGGACGTTTTACTGGCGTCTGGAGGTCGTTCTGCTGCTGGGCGCTGATGTCGCAGTGGAATGACCGATTGGCTTTCACTTCTGAGCAATATAATGTTCTTTGGCAGCATGTACGAGCACGTACCCTCACTAGCCGCTCGTGGGTGCGGTACACAACTCCACCAGAGACGTCGCTGTTACACTTAGGATTGTGGGTAGTGTAGTACTTCTCTATGAAAACATGTTTCTCTTAAAACCAGGTTGGCATCATACAGACTTGTGGCTTCTCCAGGAGCGTATAGCTTTGTTTCACATCTCGTAGCTCGCGGTGAGTCTACCTCGGATGGTTAATAATCCTATCCACCATTCAGAATATGAATGACATTTCCACTTCCGGGTGAACTCACTGTTGAACTCTTTTGTTTCATTTCAAATCCAATGTGCTGCAGCAAAGAGCCCAAAACAACAGAAAGTGTGTCACTGTCTAAAGACTCGGGGCCGGCGCTGCAGATAGTGTACATTATCCTCAGATAAAATGGGTAAATTTAATTATTACTATTGTCCAGACGCTGGACTCTCAGCTGATAATATGGCGCCTTAGGGGGTTTGGAGCCAACTCTCCAACTATCTGCTGTGGATATTGTGTGTGTTTTTTTTTCCAGAAAGCGGCTGCTGTCCCGCTGCTGCAGACCCATATCCACGGTCGGAGAGACACACCGCGGGAGCAGGGGTAAAAATGGTTCTCAAATGTCGCAGCGACACATTATCCATCTGGATCGTCCTCGGCTCGCTCTCTCTGGCGCCGATAAGCTCTTAGTTAGCAAATCGGTCGTTTGAAAAGCCATCACCCCGACGGTTTATTTAAAGAATGCCTCATCTGATGTCTAATAAAGAGCACAGTGGGAACCTTTTCTCCTGTGTGTTTTCCTGTGTTGAACGAATGTTTGGAGAATTAATTTATCGTCCATCAAAGTTAGAAATGAAAGAAATGATCTGCACTTTGTCGGTCGGACAAAACACGCAATTTAGAAATGTCACCTTGAGCGCTGAGATGCTGTGAGGAATTCCTCACTGTTTACTGACGTTTATGGACTCAACAGTATTCAGCCTCAACAACATATTCTTCAACTGGCTGTAAATCACTAGAGGCCATGTAGTATCTTAGTAGTAGTAAACCTCCGCTGGTAAATCAAACAGTGCGTTTTACATGTGTTTGACATGTGAAGAGAAGAGGAGGATGCGTTCTTCCTCTTGCAACACTCTAATTCGTTATTACGGCAACGGAGAGCAGAAGTGCAAGATAACAGCAATATCCTATTAAAAAGGAGACAGATCAAATAAAAAGAAGAAGAAAGAATGCGCTTAGAAAATATAAAATCATTCTGAGGGGAAATTTGTGACACACACACACACACACACACACACACACACACACACATGCATGGATACACACGGAAACACACAGTCTATTTCAATATGCTTTCGGTGAGTAAGGAACACTTGGTGAGCCTCGGAGAGAAAACTACATATTGCAGTTAAAATATGGAAATCACCAGCGTTTTTCCCTGGGAGATGACTTGAGAATAACCCACTCGAGAGGAAGGCTTCGGCCATTTACATTGTTTAACATGCGGCACAAGAGCAGGCGTCAAAGAATAGGGGGGTTGCTAAAGAATACACAAGGCTTTTCATTTCAGTCGGTGTTGGGCATCAAAAAAGACATATTGAGAATTCTCAGCCGTCCGGCGTTGTGGAGAGAAAAGCACCTGTGAGGAAACGGCGCACTCTGCATACTGATTACCTCCGGTTAAGGCGTTAACGCGCTCAGCTCGGCTCAGGTCTTTTGTTTATCGACAAAGCGGTAATTCCTCTCAAGGACGGAGGTTGCGGTCCTGAGAGCCGGGGTGTAGCTGCTCCCGGAGCCGTCCGAGGGGCCTCGGCAACAACGCGGCCTGTTGTGCCAGCCGACGGCGGCGCTGAAATGCGCGCTCACACAAGCAGCTGGATGTGGAATCTGTGATGAGGGATCAGCTCCCCTTTTAAGGGCACAAGAACATACAGTGTCCTTTCACTTAGGCATTCACCATTCAGCCTAGGCTCAGGCTGTGAGGCGACTCCACAATAGACTGAGCCGGGCTGAGTCTATCACCTAGAGCTCACGATCACCGCATCAGTCAACGGGCCAATAGTGCACCTGTACGGCGGTGCTGATGAAGGGATTTCCCCGCCGTGCCAAAGGCCAAACAAAAGGCTCAAGTATTGAATAGATATCCTGCGTACTGTACTTTACTTTGCCTATATCCATCCGACGCCTTTATCCGGAGATTAAGGGGTTTAAAGAAAGCTGAGGAAGAAATGTAGTCCCCCTTCCAGCTACTATCCAGATCGAGGCTCCTTCTCTTATTCAACACATATTGCATTGTTTGAGAAACAAGCAGCTGCGAGGAAGCTGAAGAAATGGGAAGAGGATGGGTTTTGGAGAGAGTGGAGACTCCAAACAGAGCCTCTGTAAGGGTGCATGATAAATGGTTAAGCCGTTTCCATGTATATTTGATGCCGCCTTAGACCTAAAGGTGCGCGGTGCACGGAGCCTCGGGGTCTGAGAAACTCTGCACCGCCGACTCCTTCCTCCCGTCGACCGCGTTCCCCCTTACCTGGCTGCTCTCGGCTCGATTTGTTTGCACTCATCTCTCTCCCAGTCCGGGCCTTGGTTAACATTTAATTCTGCCTTGACAGATACAGGCAGGAGACTGTCAAAACGTGGGCCATCAAATAATGAAATGTGAATCAGCTGAGCCACCAGCGGATCGGCTACAGACAGCACACACACCAAATATTGGGGCCCGCGCTCTCCTTAATGAGCTCTGAGCTGTCTGACTGAACGCAGCCATGTCTCTCACCTCTCCGACACCGCCGGAGAGCCGCGGATCTCTGTCTGCCAGGAAAAAGCTCTGCAGCAGAAACAAAAAGTTCAATCCTGCTCAAAGTGCTCCTGATACTCGAGGAGGCCTTAAATAAAACATGGAAATGAATCCCGACACGGCGCGGGGAGATGCTTTTTTTTTTCGATCCGATGAGTAACACAAGGTAGGGGCTGTTGTACACGAGGAGTAATGGTGTAGCCGATGCTGCAGCGAGGGCCAACAAGACAATCAATGACGAATTACATGACACCAGGGCTAATGTCCTTGATTAGTCTTGCTATGCGATCAAATGAAGCGAGGCTCCCTGACAATCACATGAGAGACAATGCGGCTCCAAAAGGGAGTAGAAGCGTCAGGCGGCTGTGCAGCAGATGAGCTCCAGTCTCATTATGTGAGTTCATGGTCAGGAGACTCACAGACCCTTCAAAAGGCGTGTTAGAACCCTGCTGACTGACCTTGCATATTATCTCAACAGGAAGGCGTTTGACAATGGAGTAATAGAGTATTACACTACGGCAGTATCGCTCGCAAAGAAGTGAATCATTTAGGCTTGAATAGTGGAATTTGAAAAAGAAGTAGTGAGCGCTAACTGTGAAGGAAGTGAGGGAGACCTTTCAGCTGATTTGTTTTACAATTTTGAAATACATTTGTAATGCCAGAATTGATATATTTGCTTCATTTGAGTCTAAGTGGAGATACAAGGACGTTTCATTGTTCTAGTCTGAGTAACGTGACGTCACATCCGCTCCGGAGGCGTCAAAAAGGTGAAGTTAGACGAAGCACACACGTGTGACTACGTCCGGTTTCCAAAATAAGGTGTTAACAAAGGGAACTGTATATTCAAAATACATCTATGGAAATAGGATTGATTGGATTATATTCACCAGAAGTATAAAACATGACATATCCCTTATAAATTAAAAAGAAAATACCACTAATTTGTGAGGGAAATCTTTGATTTTTGGGTTGCTGGAAACATTTTTAATAAATAATCCCTGACAATGATCCTGATACATTTGACTTCAGGTCATCTCTGACTACATACAGGCTGAAAATCAAACATTTTTACTGGATGAATTTAGATATTTTCCAAAGTAAAAGTCCCTAGAAGTGTCTGATTCTACCTGCGACTCACAGTAGGTGGGTGAAAGATGAGTTATTGTCCATTGGGTTGAAGAAACTTAAATATTCCCTTAAGGGTTCCCTCAATTCTTTTGAAAAGACTTGGAAACCATATTGAATCTCTGACCTCCTTGCCTGGTTGTGACGACTGAGCCTCCTTATTTGTTTTGTTGGATTGCCGTTGTATTTTTTTTAAAATCTCTATTATTTTGTATTTATTTATTTGTTTTTTTACAACTTTATTTTTTTTTAATTTATTTTATTTATTTGTTTTTTTACTACTTTATTTATTTTTATTTATTTTATTTATGTTTTTTTTAATGTATATGTAAATATTGTATGTGTTTTATTATTTCATTTGTTTAGTGTGTTTCTAATGTTGGTGTCATTGCTGCCTTAAGTCTTGTAACTGTTAGTGTTATATTGGTTATTTCCTTTATTATCGGGGTGGGAGGGAGAAATGGGTGATAAATAGAAGAGTACTTATTAGCTCTGTAATTTATAAGCCCTGCAATGTTCTTCCAATTAAAAAAAAAAGTGTATGGTTCAACTTTCGCAATAAATCCTAATATTAAATCACAATACTTCACAATAATCACAATACATATTGAATCAGCACCAGAGTATCGTGACAGTTTTGAACTGGGAGAGAGGTGTATCATCCCAGCCCTACTAACTGCGTTTACTTTTCCCCTCTAATAATTAATTAAAATCCTATAATTGGCAGGCTCACCTCAGGTACTCAGGAGCGCCGGGTAAAAAGAAAAGAGTACATTGAGCTGAAGGGTGAGTTGTAAATTGGCGGGTTTAAATTAAGTGACAATACAAAGTCAAACAAAGCCCTCGAAACTGGAAGCATTTTGCCGCCGAAGGAAGGAAGACTTGAAGAGATGATTTTAAATTAACTGACCTTTTTAAAAGGCATTGCTAATCTAGCCACATGAAACAGCAATTTATGAGGGGGGAAATGTTCATTTACTAGCAATGAGCATCTATCAATCATGGTGACAGAGGTGTACACTGGGGAGAGGAAATGGGAGGAATTAAGGGAGGGAGGACGACACGGGAGAGAGAGTGTGTGCACTGAACTACGCCCCCTGATAAGGAGGGAGGGAGGGAGGTGAGGGAGAGGGGGGAGCCGGGAGCAGACAGAGAGGGAGAGAGGGAGAACGGCTTTAAATAATACCACCATAATGTTTCATAAGAAGAAAAGGCTCGGGCGCACAAACAGTATCAATCACAAGTGGCTGGAGGCCTCATTTATGAGCCAAATGAAATCAAGGTTTGACCTCGCTGCCCTCTGCGAGTTCTACAGGCCTGTTCCAACAAAGCCATTTGTGCTCACCTCCAGCTAATTAGTTGAGTAAAGAACAAATTGTACATTAGATTAATGTGGTGGTCGCGGGGATAGCGAGCGAGCGAGCGAAGTCCAGTCCAAAAAGTACACTTCAACACAACTCTTTACACGGTGTAATGCATGGTATTATGCATCCACATACATATGCATTGATAAGAGGCGCACGGGAGATGATGGAAAATGGCTCGTGGATGCGTTTTCTGAGAGCCCTGTAATTGTATTTTTACTTGGCAGCGAATGAGACATTGTAAATGCCTAAAAAAACCCCACTATCTATTTTCCTTAAGTGGTGGTTGATGACAAGATGAAAAACAGCCAAGGAGTGAAGCAGCACATAGGGAGCCGCATCCGCCGCACTCCTTCAAATCTGAAGAGGAGCGCCGAGCACAAGAGAGTCGCTCAGAGTGTGGAGCCTGGCTCTCCTGGTCTGTGAAAGGGGCTCGAAAACACAACAAAAAAACACAAACTTTGCGCGGTCCTCGACACAAACTTCCCCCGCGGTCCCTCGGGATGATCGACACGGTCGAGTGTGCTTAGCGTCCCCCCCCACCGTCCTTGTTTTATTGGTTCTCCATCTCTGGCTGGGTCCCATGCCTATGCTCTGGGCTAGCACTTCAAACAGCCTAATGTCCTATATGTCGCAGCCAACCGGCTGGTCAGGCCACAGCTCTCTGCCAGCCATCTTGCATACTGTACAGCCAAGGCTAATATTCAACACTGAGGCAAAAAGCATGTGAAAGGCTTAAAGTGTGAATATGTGTGTGTGTGTGTGTGTGTGTGGGGAGGAGTTCATGATGCCAAACAACTCACATTTTTCAAGCGCATCCATCGCAGCTCCCATTTCCGCCTGTTGGATGCTAGATTAGAAATATTTTAAAAAGGAGACAGAGAGAGGGAGACAGAGAGAAAAGGTCTTTAGCATATTCAAAACGGCCCTTTTTTTGAAATTTTGTCAAAAAAAAAACAGGCCCAATATTGAGAGGATTATCAAAAGTGCTTTCTATTTGTTTTGAAAGAGCCCTTTTTGCCTAACAATCCCAGGTAACACAGCGCACACATTTCAAAAAGGTAAGCCTATTGGCGGCTCCGCGCCGGGCACTGTTTACGCCTGCGATTCGCCGTCCCTCCGTATATATTATGTGCTGCGTGATCATAGCCCGGCAGCGGAGGTGGCTGGGAGCTTAAGTCATGTAAATACAAAAACAGTAAGCTGTCAAAGATCCTATGGAAGGGACAAACTTATCGCCAGCTTAGAGCAAGAGAGAGCGCTTTCAAGTAGGGGGCCGTGGAGGGGATTTCCACATGTGGAGGGGGGGATGTGGGGGAGGGGAGGGTGAAAGATGTTTGATGGATTTAGGTTTCATTTCTCGCAGGCTCAGCTGCAGCTTTATTGTCAACCCCTCCAACCCTGAAAAGGCCGTCGCGCAGAGATTCACTTTCTTTACTTTACAAAAGCGTGAATGTGTGAGCACACACAAAGGACGTGCAAACACAAACAAACACAGAAAAAAACGCCGTCCTGCTGTGAACACAATATATCCCACGTGGACCTAAATGCAGCCCCAGATACGGCGTCGCCTGCTCACAGATTCTTCATCTGCACAAAGTGATATTTCCATAACACAATTTACGTCAAATCAATAATGAATCGATTCATTTTCATTCTGCATAATGTCTCTCCCGATAGAATAGGCCAACGAGAGCTTAATTGCTATAATAAACATCATCAATAAAAGCACAGCCATTATTCTCCAGCCCATTAGCGGTGCATTGAGAAGTGGAGCTCCCTTGTCCTGTTGTGTCTTATTACATTGTACTTGTCTTACTCACCTTGGGCCTTTGCCACAGCCGATTCGCTCCCCTTTGAAATACACGGCGACGGTGTAGGTGCGAGCGTGCGAGGGCCCGACTGTCTGCAGGGTCCTGAGGATTCAAACACAGAGGAATATGGGATGACAGGGAGGAGTAGAGTTGAGAAATAATAATAATACCCAGGAGAAAGGCACAAGGACACACGGGGACGTTGTCCTTCAGAGAAATAACAAGAAACAGGGAGGTGAGAAAAAAAAAACTTTTCAATTGGAACAAATATAATTCATCTGAAGCGGCGGGTTGAGAGGAAGGGAATAGAGCTTTGATTCGGCGGCGTGCTTTGAGAGCGCGCAGAAGCCATCTGAGGGACGTATAAACAACTTTTAAAGCCTCCCCAAACTCCCCAACACCCATCAGCTTCAGATACCGAGATCTGTGTTTGGTTAAGAATGACATGTTGGGAGAGGAATAGAAACAAAAGAAAGACAATTGTCTTTGAGAGACACGAGTCTTTGGTGAGCTGGAAGGGTAAACAATGAAAAAGCCAAACAAATCTAGGAGATGGATGACAACAGAATATCACTTTAACTAATTTATAAGTGTACCTCATTTAAGAGAGAGGAAAAAAAATAAAATTTGGTCCCATTCCTGCGGGGACGGAAGAACAAGACAGCAGACAAAACTTGGGAGATGTTTGAAATGTTAACATTAGCATAAACATCTCAGACCCAAGCTGTGAAACACCTAAATTATTCACAGACAATTTACTTATTTCAGGAGAGCAATCCATTTTTAATGCAATGTGGTCACTTATGACACTTTATCAATAATTCAGCCCCCCCCCCCTTTCCTCACTCACAAACGAACGAAGCGCACGGCACACGTCGAGCAAATAAGACTCTTGTGAGCGACGTTTTAGCCAAAATCTCAACAGGGAGAGCGTGTCGCTTGGAATTATCACGCTGCTAAAATAACACAAAACGAGACGGAATAAAAAAAGGAAATCTGTGTGAGCTGTTGGGAAGTTGTCAACTTCAAGGCTGCGCGCAGATGGAAGTGTGCGAGGGAGAAGAAAACGGCACCGTAGAGGGTTCTGTATGAGCTGCAGCTCGCACTAAAAGCAGCGACTCGCGGGCCCGTTCTCCGCACAATGCCAAAGTGTGTGTGTGTCTGCTCCCTGGTGTGTCCTGCCCAGACGAGATGTACAGTAAAGTGATGGTGCTGGGGTTGAGGTGCGAATCTGTCATCAGCCAGACACATTCACAAGGGAACCTTTAGCAGGGGGGCTCGGTGCTTTGACTCCTTTCCTTCCCCCCTCTCTGTGTCCTTTCCTGCCCTCCCTCGGTCATTTAGTCGCTTTCTGTCACACTCTTGTCTCACCCTCTGTTTCTCTGCTCTTCACACTTGTAAACAAAACCCAGACAGACCCTTAAGACGGTCTGACAGTGGGCAGCTGTAAGCTCGGGAGCGAGCGGGTCGCCTTTTAATCACGAGGTTGGCGGTTCAATCTCCGGCTCCTCCTGTCCGCACGTCGAAGTGTCCTTGAGCGAGACACTTAACACCCAGTTGCTCTTGATGGGCAGCCCCGGCGCCTTGCATGTATGAATGAGAGGCACATTGTAAAGTGCTTTGTCCACAAAGGCACTATACAATATGCAGTCCATTTACAGTCTTGACGTCAACATCTGCTTTTTGTGTGTAATAGACCCGCCTGTCCACCGGAAGAAAACGTCTCAGTGTCACGTTTTATGTCGCCAAGACATGAAGTGACGGCTGTCACGTGTTGTGTAGTGACAGAAGTGTAACTTCAGAGCTAGTTACGTAGTATATAAAGTGAGAAAGACCACTTGTGGCCGGCGAACAAACAGGACTTTCAAGCGGGAGAACCGTGTTCAAGATCGGTGCTTTGTTTTGCAAGTTACGCAAGTGACGTTTGTTTCCCATACTAACATTACATTTCTTAGTTTACTTACTTATTTTAACGCCAAACTAGGACGCTTTCACTTAACCTTACCAAGTGGTTTTCTTGCCGTCAGTGACCATGACGTTTCCCCCTAACTTCACAAAGTGGTTTTGTTGCCGGAGTCTAAGTCAGTGGCTTCGTTGCCCTCTGCTGGTAAACGCACGTTAATACAGGCGTGTAAATATTCACGTCTCTGCGAGGCAAAGCGTGACACTGACACGCCATCCTCTGGTGGACAGGCGGGTGTATTGCATGCTTTGGCGTGATATTGGGTTGGACTATTATTAGGGCTGTGTATTAGCAAGAATCTGGCGATACGATACGTATCACAATACAGATTCAATATATTACAATACTGTAAGTAAGGCGATATATTGCCATTTCTTTAATCTAATTTAGGAAAACTGTCATAGTATAAAGAACACAACATGTACATCAAATCTGAGTAATACACTGAGGATGCATCTCTCTTTGCAAAGTGAATAAAGTATTGACTGAGTTAATCTTTGCATGTAAACTATTAATTAAAAATCGATAGTCATAAAACATCATATTGCGATATTTTCTTACACCCCTAGTACGTATGTATGTGTGTTTAAATTCAAGTCACCAAGGGGTTCTATCTGTTTCTCATTCACGTTCTTGTGGACAACAGCGTTGGAGGGAAGTGTTGATTGTAGTGTCAGGGTTGTGCTGTGTCAAGAAATCGCCATCCATCAGGCAGATAGACGGAATAATAAAAAGAGGAGCTCTGAAAAGACATTCAAATAAATACAAGGAAGAGAGAAAAGGGAGGAAGAGGGAACTGATTAAATGCCGGGTTGAGGACTCGGCGTACATGGAACTGCTCCGTATCCAACCGCCCTTGTGCGTTCACCTGACCCCGTTTTTTTTCTTCTTCTTCTCTCTCACAGAAAAACACTGTTTGTCAGTTTCCATGGCGACAAACACACTGCTTCATGGCAGCGCTCAAAAGCATTCTGTCAAATGACACTTGCTCCTTGACCTTTTGTCAAATAAGAGGTCTCTTTGGGTGTGTTTATTTATCACAACAACAGAGACCTTTACACAGCTATTCACAATGTTCAGGGACCAACGGCGGAGAGAAAAGTCCTGTAAATTATGTTTGCGCCATTTCATTTCTCTCAATGTGTATTGTGGCCCATGTGATGCCTGACTGAACCCATCTCAACGGTAGATGGTCATGCTGAAAAGAGGGACGGGACCTTTTCTTCTCTTGTACGTTCAGTGGACGCGTGCATGACTGTATGCAAGAACTGTCTAGAGAGGTAACGATTCCTTTAATGTCTCTGGGTGTATTAGACCAATGATTGTGGAGTAGCTCATCTAATTAACACATTTACATTACAATTTGTATAAAAAGAATACGTCCACATATTGAGTCTGAGTTAGTTATCTAAAAGTGGTTGTAATAGATAGTTAAAAAGGAATGAAATGGTTCAAATAGCTAGCTTACAGTACCTGAATAATGGTTACAGTAGATACAGGAGCTTAACATAATGAATAAATAGTTGAAATAGTTAAAATTAAAGGTTAAATAGGTGAAATAGTTACCTAAAAGTAAAGGATAAATAGGTGAAATAGTTCCCTAAATGCAAAGGATAAATAGGTGAAATGAATGGCGACAAACAATTTCATTTACATCTGATAAAAAAGGTTGTAAACCCCTCAATTATCCATATTTCCTATTTTTAATCCTGTATATACTTGTGCTTCTTCTGTAACCAACAAGAAAATGTTTTCTTAGAAAATGTCTTATTTTTATATAGAAACTATACTTTCAAAAAGGTCGATTTTAGTGAGCCGCAGAGTCACTAATTCACCCTCATGCGACTATATAGGCTATATATCGGCTACCAACCTAAACTCAGGGTAAACAAAATGTCACTCTTAGCAGATAAAACTATTGTTTTACTTCCTAAAATTTAAAATCAGTGCCATCTTCAAATGACTGGTGTGTTTCTGTGTTTCCTGGCGTCTTACTTGTACAGCGGGATGTCAGGCTCCTTGCCCTCCGTTCTCAGGGTCAAACAGCACTGCTGCAGCTGAGACTTTGGGTCATTCCAGTCCTGGTTGAGAATGAACTCCTACAACACACAAACCAAACACACATGGAACCAAACTACTTATTTCACAAACTTCTTTTCAAAGAATCAGAAATGTAGGAAACAAAAATCAGCCGCAGCTCTCTCCCTCGGCCGCTCATGCTTTTATTTCATTCTTGCCATGACCCTCTCTCCACCATTTTTCCCTTCCCCTCCTTTCGCTCTCACTTATTTGCTCTCTCCCTGACTGGCTCTCCATCTGTGTCTTCACGGTGAGTACAAATCACAGGCTACTTAAGACAAAAGCCAATCCCCGGCCAGATATAAAGAGCGCCTGGGAGTCTCCCAGGTGTGCAGCCCTGATACATTTCTCTTATCCAAGGGGGACTTCTAAAAGCCCTTCCATTAACAGGGAGGCAGCCTTGTCATAAAAAGGCAGACTTTGAATCCAGAACTGTCTGCTCCTATTAATTTTCTACAAAGAGTGCTTCTGCTTCTGTTGCTCGCGCTCTCCTACTCTCTCGCTTTACTGCCCCCCTCCATCTCTGCTGTTCTTGCTTTCGCGCTGTACTTCCATTTTTCTCCTTCCCACTTTTCCCCTCTCTGGGGGGCATCTTTACCCCTTCAGCCTAAAGCAGAGAAATTAGACTCTTCAAAAGAGCTAGCTATATGCTACGCTGTACTTTATTTCATAAGGAAAGGAGCGAACATAAGGAAAGGAGCATTTATGTCCCCGGTTTTTGCCTCCTCTATTCCCATCCAAATTGGATGAAGCAGCACAGTGTGCAACACTGTGGTTTCCAGAAGGCTATGTAAGGAGACGTGCTGGCTGTTTCACAACTTTTCTCTTGGAAGTGGAAATGAGGTGCTCTCTTGCAGCGACCATGACGCAAAGCTCAGCTCCTCCAGAGCTGGGGATTCTCCCTGGAGAGGCACACCAAGACAGCAATTAGCATGGCATATCAGACCACTGCAGCAGCTTCACAAGGAGAGGTCCACGCTGTGTGGGTACATTGTGCGCATGCCCGTTTAGGTATGAGATACTGTGTGGTAGTTGGCTCTATTAATGGGAAATAGCATTCTTCTGTCTATATTTGGACAATCCGATGGTGCTTGAGAATAAAATGTCCTTCTTCACTCACATCTGGCCAGTCTGGGAGTCTTGAATGAAGTTTACTCGATTTATCCAATTCCTGGATCCCTCCAGAAGTGGACGCCATCAACAGCCCAAGCACTTCTTGGACCAATAGAAAAAGATTGACGATACTTGCGATTCCCATTAAAGGTCGCTGAAATAGCGTTCAAAGCCTGCCGTCGCGAGAGTCATTCAACAGCCGAGCACCACTTCAGCTCTCGCGTCGATGCTAGCGCCATTAGGGCCCGGCCATTAGCTCCCTCCTAATCATCTCCCCGGTTCTTTCCCTTTTCTCTGAGGTGCCCGGCTGAGCGGCTCATTGATCAGTAGGCGAGCGGTGAATGACTATCAATAGGGGCTCACCTTCAGGCGGGGGAAAAAGCAGACGTTCATGAAGGTGTGCACATACTCCAGATCTTTATCAATGTAGAGGGCTGCGATGAAAGCTGCAGACGGGGAAATAAAGACAGCAATTAGAAACAAATAAAGCTTAAAAAAAAGATAGTTAACTTAACAGTTGGCTCTCCTCCTGCTCCTAAAGTAAACATTAACAGAGACCAGAGGACAAACCTCGGCTGTAGCCCTCCATAGGGAGCGGCTCTGATGTTAATGTAAACAATTGGAAAAGATGGCTCTCTAGTTCCCTGCCTTTTTCCATCAAACAGTAAATTGGTAAAGCGAGGGCCACACAGAGTTCACAGAAACATCTATATAATATATATATAAGATAAAACTGTATGTCAAGCTGAATTGAGAGTAACTGGCAGTCTAACTGAACTGGAAAAAGATTTGAAATGTAAGCAGTAGGTGCTGGGTGTCGTCTTCATCTCGTGGCTGTCCCTTTGTTTTCCCTCTTCTATTGGCTGCCGCTGCATTCACTCATCTTGACTAAGACTGTGGGACATGAGAGAGGAATAATAGGTAATATTTCAGGAGGCCAGCGAGGGTCTACTGTAGCTGCAGGGCACGACTGTTCATATGCGGCAAGAGCTGCACTCATTTTCCAGCGCTGACCCTCGTCCCCCGTCCTGTGTCATCAACTCCGCTCTGGCCTCAAACTTTGAGAGATAATTTGAAAGGCAAATGATATGAAGCTCATGTATTCAGGTCCTCCTACTGAATGTGACCTGGAATGCTTTTCTCTCTTTGTTTTGCACACTTTTTCTGCCAATGTGCCACTCTTGCCTCCATCCTAATATCAGTTTGGACTTACAGCTTAAACCTTTGCTACACTTTCTTTCTTTTCATTGTGGTTTTGAAATCAGGGAACATTGCAGTAAAAGTTTAACATTAATACAAGGAACTTTGAACTGCTTATGACACAGTCTCTTTTGCATGTTCAACACACTGTTGTTGAAGAGCACCAACGTAGCTTTGTCTGGTTGTTAGTGCAGCCGTGAACAACGCAACAAGTACCAGAGCTCCGCAAGGACATTTTAGAAATGCAAAGTTAACTTTAATTAAAGATAGGGACGACGATGTTGGAAAGCTAGCATCATTTGAAAGTCGCATCGCCTCAGGAGCTCCGTCTAACCCCCCCACCCACCTCAGGGCTCCTTTCAAGGCAACGCCCCCCCACACACATGCACGAGCACCGCCGCATCGTAACTACTTCACAGACACAGAGCGGAGAGAGGACCTCAACTCAACAACGCTACCTCATGACAAGTAACCGCGGCAGTGCTAGAGCAGGGCTGAGTTTTCTCTTCCGCGCTTTGAGTTCAGACTGGTGCACGCCAAGGGTAGAGTACGAGCACGGAGGCATCTGATTGGTTCTTTCCAAGCGGACCGCGAGGCAGTGATTGGTAGACGTTTTTACAGGATTACAGCAGCTACAGATGACGGCTCTTCTCCGGTCCTTTTTCAGAGCTCATCAGTAACGGATCGCTGTCGAGGTGTAAAGACCATTTATAACAAATAGTGAATACTGGAGAACATCGTCAACCCTGCCTTTACATATCAGTTGAAAAATAAAACAAGATTGGCTAAATTGAAGGCAAATTACTTTTGGAAAGAAGCGCCGTTGGCTGTTAGCTTACTGCTAGTTACGCCCCCTAGTTACGCCCCCATAGTCATTTCTACAGTAACGCCGCTGAGAATAAGGAGGATAGAAACTAAAGAGGAGTGAGGCTGTTGATAAACCCACATTGGCTGTTTTCAGTTTTCATTTTGTGATGCTTCAGTTATGAGGCTCTGTACCTTCCAGGCCAACTGCCCACTCCAATTTGTATAATATCTTGAAAGCGAGATGTTAAGTCTACCTAAGCGAGGGCGGTTAAAACAACCACTGGACAATGCAGATCATTTTCCCTCCAGCTCTCAATGTCTTTCACCAACCACTTATTTTACTAGGCAGATTTCATTTTATGTCTTATTCTCTTCCAAAAATCTCTTGAAGTGGAAAACCACAAGCATCTTATTCATTGTGGCAGCTGTAGCTGCCGGAATCAAAAAAATGAAAGACAAAAATCACCGCTAACTGCTCCAGTCATACTAAGCACACATAGGGAGCATCTTCCCGTGTCTTCAGCAGAGAAGTGACTGTGTTTGACATCTAACACAAAGGGAACAAAGAAATCAATAATGGTACTTCATGCTGCCGTCTTTAACTGCACATTCTGGAGAGACATGCAAGAGAAAGGTTGAGTAGGGGTTTATAAAGGTCTATAAAGATTTTCTTTCTGCAAACGAATCAAAGAGATGTGAACATACACTCCAACAAGTCAGCCAGCGTCTTGGTCCGCAGCGCGACCGGCCGTTTGGTTTTGTCGTTGGTGATGGCGAAATCCTGCATGCCCAGCTCCTCCGCCACTTTGGCCTGCGTGCGGTTGTTTACCAGCGAGCTGCGGAGGAGCTGTGGACAAACAAACAAAAAGAAAGCATCACATTCCCATGTCCACCTGTCAGAAATACACTCAAAACACTACACACACACAAAAACATCAAAATAAAACCCTGCATGGAATAATTCATCAAACACAGAGATGGTAATGCAGAGTAAATGTTTCAGGGAGGTTGCACGTTGCTCTGTTAAATATTACATTGTGACTTGGAGCTTAGCGGAAGACAACATGTTAGACTGGGTAAGGTACATTTACGTCTCTAAAAGGAAAAACACAAACATGTTAAATATAGCTGCAAGATGCGGAAAAGAGCAAATAGAATGCAATATGACTGTCTGAATCTGTCTTGCTGTGATGTGCCCTCTTTAACAGAAGACACGCAATTGGAGCCCCACACACACACACACACACACACACACACACACACACACACACACACACACACACACACACACACACACACACACACACACACACACACACACTAGTTGAATGAGCACTTTTCTCCCTGATTTGAAATCCATTTCAGATGTACCCCATCTTGACTCTTGGGCATATAGCTGGAGCTTTCAGTCTCTCAACGAAAGCTCGCCTGAAGCTTTTAAACAAGTGACGTCACGGCCTCCCATCTATAAGGAACATCCATGAATAAATATCTAACTGCAAAGGTTCTTATTCAGGTTTAGCCCCAGTTCAATCCCTCTAGCCTCGAGTAGTCGGGTCTTCTGAAGAGAAGTGCAGATGCTCAAATGAAAAGAGTGGAGTTGTAATGCCGTCTGACGCTTGTCAGAAAATGGACTTGCATGTTCAAAGTGTGATCATTTGCTTTGTACCTGTGTTACAAGGCGTGCAACTTCGCTCACACGCGCAACTTCATTTTTTTTTCAGACGTTTGACAGCTCGGGCAAAAAAAAAAAAAAAAGTCCGCCGACAAAGACGTGTTATTGAAAACCACTGAACAATTTTGTCTCATGGAAATACCCATCACACAGAGTACAGTGAACATACAGGCGCAGTGTGGGGTGAGGAGTGGAAGTTATTTTGTGGAGACAAGCAAAAGAGGAAGGGGGTGAATACCTGGCTGGCATTTGGAGATTCAAAGATTGATGGGAAGGAAGGAAGGAAAGAAAAAAAAATCACCCACACAAACACAAAAGCACAGCTGTGACTTCATTTCAGGTGAACTCGTGTAAGAAGCGGGGAACAGCGGTTTTTTGAGCAACTTCAGACAGAAGAAGCAAAAACGACGGAATAAAGACGAAACACAGGTGCAAAGATGGAGATGCAGGTGAAAAAAAGTCTGTCTGTGGGCGGGAGAGGAGCCTGTAAAGCGAGTGATTTAAAAACGATTTTAGTGATTGGATCTTACTGTTAGATGTCCTTCATGGTGGTCGGGGAAGTGGATGAAGAGGTACTCTGTGGCCACCAGCTGCATGATGGAGTCTCCCAGGAACTCCATCCTCTGGTTGTGGCCCCTGGAGCAAGATGAAGCAAGGATGGATGGACGGAGGTAAACAGAGAAAAAGAGGATTAACAAAAAAAATAAGGTTACAAAAGGATATGTGTGGAATGAAATAGTGGCGGTGACGTGGAAGGGTAGGGGGAAATTGTGCAAAAAGAGGGAACCAGGAGGGTTTCACATGAGGTTATACAGCTACACATCAGTGGGGCATGAAAGGCATCATGCTCTCTCCACAAATCTACCAGGCTTTTAGTCTTTTAACAGAAAACGGTGAAGTCGGCTGATGTACATTTCATGGGTGGCCTCTGGGAACAGCTGCACTGACAAGCTGCGTGACAACTCGGAGGCTGCCTGAAGTAGCAGCCCTTCTGAAGAAAAACGCCACGCTTTGATTGCAATTCAAATGGAAAAAAAATACATGCTTAAAAAAGAAGAAAAAAAACCTCTGGTACACCTGCAGGAGTGCCTGTCAAAAATCCCATAAAAGCAGCAAGCGTGCACACAGAACTACTTCCAACAATTCCTAGAATAAGCTAATGGCAGCGCCGTGATACTGTACATCAGCTTCCTGCCTTTCTCCCCATCAGTGAAAGGCAGGTCATTAATTAAACAGAATTATAGATTAGCATTGCAGATGTGGGCTGGTGCTGTGCCAAGCAGGCAGGAAGCGTCGGGTGGGGGGGCGTGAGTACAAGCAGGGAGGTATATACGGCAGCAGCAACAGCAGCCGCAGCAGCAGCAACAGCGCACATATCCATCTATAGATATGAGCTCCTCGCAGGAGGGGAAAGTCTGAAGATGAGAGAGAAAGATGCAGAGGTAGAAGACGAGGGGGAGGCTGACATCAAAGAGGAGAAAAAGGTCAAAGTTTATTGTCCGATTTCTGGCTCCTCTGCCTTTTATGAGCCGCAGCGGATCAGAGCCAAGGAGATCTGAGCTAAAGACTGCGAAACAGCAGTTAGAGCGTTGTTAGCTGCAACTCTCAATTATTTTAATTATTAATTAAGCTCTTGATTATTTTTCTGATAGATTAAACTGTCCAAAACCCAAAGGTGTTCACAATGATATAAAACAGTGAAAAAGCAAACTCCCATGACGAGGAATTTACTTAAGAAAAGACAAATAATCAATTATATAAAGTATTATCAATTACTTTCTTTTGATTGCCTAATTGGTTAATTGTTTAAGTTCTAATCAATCACTCAATTCAATCAAGAACATTTCTGAGGAGGAACCTCACTTCCACCACTTTTCCACTAATAGAGGACGACTTGCTTCCATAATCACTTCTCTCTCGCCCACGTTGTTGTATAAGAGGGGCCGACGAGAGGAGGGAGAAATGAATAAATTCTAGTCACTTAAACTACAACAGCAGCACTTCTGGAAGTGTACAAAAACTTTCTGCCAACTTGACATCCAAACACATCCCGCCTCTGATCTACGATACTGCTCAATTATTTGATCTTATGGGTTCATTTTAGGGCTGTGTATCGGCAAGAATATGGCGATATGATACGTATCGTGATACAGGGGTTACCATTCAATATATATAGCGATATATTGCGATACTTTTTTAAATCTAATTTTAGGAAAAGTGTCTTAGTATAAAGAACACGCTACCATATGCATAAAATCTGAGCATTTATCACAGTCCCTGTAACATCCAACATCATAGCATGACGTTCAGAGGGCTCATACACTGAGGGCACATATCTTTGCAAATTAAATAAAGTATTGACTGAGTATATTTTTGCATGTAAACTATTAATCAAAAATCCATAAAAAAAATCACGATACTCAATATTTTTTATATTTTCTTACACCCCTAATTCATTTGTGGATTATTCTTTTCCTTTTTAGTTTATGAAATGTCCTGAAATAGTGCATCATAATTTCCCAGCCCACTGTGACGTCTTCAAATTGCCTGCTTCGTCGCCCAAATCCCACTTCAATATTCACACATATATTGCAAAAAGGACAGTATTTTTGATAGATAGCAGAGTTAATGCAGGGACGCAGCATAAGTAAGAACTTGAAAAGCTTCTTTTTTTTATTTCAGTCTGTCTCTAAGGTCCAGAAGTGAGCTTCATTAGGAGGGATGGACACTGCCTGACGCACACTCGCACATTAAAAATAATCACAGAGCTTCTTAATGAAAAGGCTCTGCCACAACACACGAGAGAGTGGTAGAGCGGAGGAGGTTGGGATGAGGAGGGGTGGAGGGGAAATGGAGGCCGGTGGGACGCTGAGAGAACTCCCTGTTCATTCTGCTCTACAGCACTGTACATGCGAACACACGTGTCAACAGGTTTGCAGCGGGAGATCCATAGCATGCATACTGTATGTGAGCTGGGAGACGGAGGTATGCCAGAGAGCGTATGCCAGGTAGAAACAGATTGAGAAGGTGGAGCGTGAGCTAATTTCATGTCCAATAGGAGGCAGAGCGAGAATAGCGGAGTGACAGGGAGAGACGAAAGGAGAGAAGAGATAGAGGGGAAAGGGGAGAGATAGAGCGGGTCAAAGAGGAATGCGTTGCTGTGTGAAGCGGCGCAAAGAGCCATGCCTTATTCACTTCAACAGCAGAGGCACAATGCTCCAGTAAGGTGGGGGAAATTGAAGTAAAGTGTGGAGCCGAGGTCTTTATTCGCCTTTGACTTTGATCTAAAATACCTTTAACAGTCCCTCTGAGGAGGCGGCGACAGGCTGCCCGCTCCAAAAGAGGGGAGCACTCCATCTTTTTAAGGCCATTTTTCCTCTCGCTTCTTAGGGAAATAGTGTTCTTGTTTCATATGTGTGAGGTTCAAATGTGTAATCAGCAGCTGCTTTCCACAAAGTGTTACTGGGGAAGCAACGTAGTTTTGGGTAAAGGAGGCAATAGAGAAATGTATGGTATAAGAACACCTTTTACTACATCAAAAGATCAATATAAATTCAAAACGGTACTTCAATATAATGAAATCTCAGGGTCCATTTTAGCAGGATTGCACTCAACAGACAAAGAATTAAGTGTTTTCGCTGCAGACAAATATCGCCTCGGCTTTAAAGTTTCAGTACAAAAGATATCAAATCTGTATAGACGAGCTATTTAATGGACTACCTAATGTTAAAGTTCTTCAAATAGCATATTAGGTGAAATATTTTCACATTAGTTTTCATTGTCAGGTTGTCTTGAATCGCACCGTTTGAGTCTTGTTTAAAGGTGCAGTGTGTAGGATTTCGGTGAGGTTGCAGATCGCAACCAGCTGAGAACTACGGTGGCCGACGTGAAAATGTGAAAGAGCCTTGTAATGAAGGTAACACCGCCTATTAAGTCTAATGCAGTGAGGAGCCAGGTGCAAACGAGAGGCAGGACATTGAAGAATCATCCTGAGGAGCGAGTCTTGAGAGTGTGTTTTTGGTCTGGAAATGTCTTTCAATTACTTTCTTTGTTGTTTTCTAATTTCTCGCCGCAGAAGGCAAACAAATCTGTTCACGCACTATTTGATTCTCCATTTTCCTCGGAGAATTTTCTCTTGTTTGGATTTGGAAACCGACTGTAGCTAGGGAAACTCTAGACTAGCCAACGCTATTGAGGATTGGCAAAATTAGAGGAGAAGTGCCGGGCCGTAGACGTACGTAGGCTACGACACACAGTTCAGTTGACTGAAATGTTTAAACTCATTTTATTATTTACACATTTTTGGAGTTGGAGAATGTAAAAATCACTTTAGGCCTAACCATAATTCATTTCTATATAATTTTTTGTTAAATTCACAGGGAGCCACTGGAGAGGGGCTAAAGAGCTGCAGGTTGCAGACTCCTGCCCTAAATGCTACACCCTGTTCCTTTAAATACGGTATAAATACTGTCATTGAAAACATTGGTATCACCGAACCCAATGGCAATTCATCATCATCATCATTAAACATTATTTTCCACCTGAAACTGGTTGCTAAATGGCATTTGAGAATGAAGCAGCAACAAGGCCTGTGTGCTTAGGTTATTACTGTTTCTTTATGTATTTGTCATAGAAAAAATGTTGTACAACCTGAATCTATTTAGTAAAATATAACATGCATAAATTAGAGCTGCGATGATTATTCAATTAATCAATTAGTTGCCAACTTTTAAATTAATAGTCGATTAATCAATTTGAGCAATTTTTTAAAGAAAGAAAGTCAAAACTCTGATTCCAGCTTCTTAAATGTGAATATTTTCTGGTTTCTTTACTCCTCTGTGACAGTAAACTGAAGATCTTTGAGTTGTGGACAAAACAAGACATTTGAAGACGTCATCTTGGGCTTTTTCACCATTTTCTGACATTTTACAGACCAAACAACTAATTGAGAAAATAATCGACAGATCAATCAAGAACGAAAATAATCGTTAGTTGCAGCCCATCGTATAAATGATTCAAAGAACTACTGTCAAAGTTGCAAAGCGAAGTGCACTTTCATTTCACAAATACTGAACTTGAAAAGAGATGGATCTTTTTTTTCACCAACGGTGAAATTCTTGCAACACCCAGCTCTTCCGCTGTGAGAGGAAATAGGAAGCCCAGCGCCTGGGGGCCACAGCTCTCCATTTCTGCTGTCTGATAGTAGCCTCCGGTCTCCGCCGCCTCTAAACAGGGTCAACTCCCTTCCCTTGCTTCTTGTGCTGTCGTCTTATAGGTCACCCTGTCCTCTATTTCTGCATGAAGTGGAGGGCCAACCTGAGGTCCTGTCACCTCATCTGCTGCCTACCTTATTGTCCGACCTTCCTTTCTGTTATCCGACCTCGTTCTTCTCTCCATCACGACAGCCTGACCTACTTTGGTATAACCTTAGGTCCTTATGGTCAGCCGTCGCTCAGTTCCAGCTTTCAAGTGAGTCCGTTCTATTTAGGTCAACCTGCCTTTGGCCGCCAACGAGCTAATGAACATAAATTACCCTGAAAATATATCAATTATTTCCTTTTTGCTCCAGGAAAATACAATTCTGTGAAATAAAAAATGCATTAGGGTTCAATTTCCACCTTTTCCACCAAATACGGTGAGTGAAGGTATTGGATGTGACGCCAAGTTAGAATAAAAATATCAACCTTGACTTGGAAAGTCCTCAAAGTAAAGCTCAGCGGGAGACAAACCTCTGGACCTCTAATCGACTTCACTGACCATGAGTGGGGAAGGTTTGACATTTAAGTGATGGATTAGAACATACACAGCAGTGTACTGTATGTGTGAATGTGTGTACATGACACACACTAACACACACACTCACACACACAGAGCAATGTCCTTGTGGCAAACCTAAGCAAGCAATTACAGAGTGCAGCCTGCCAATAAGATATCAGAGGTGTGCTGCCAAGGCTAATTTGCTTTAGCTGTCAAACTCACTATTGTGTTGTATTGTAAAGCAAAGAAGTGAGTTAAGCTTCCCTTGCAGATAGCGCTCTCACACTCCGGATCAGAAACACCTCAGATTGGAGTGAACAGTCTCATTAGTGACAACGTTTTCTTATGAAAACAGCAATCCTTTTTAAAACGTGCATTCTAACGATGAACGAGGAATGTGAAATTGGAGCTACACAATGACGACATGTTTGTTAGAAAACAGGCCAAGCCAGCCAATCAATTTCAAGACGGAACTGTAGAAGGTCTCTAACTTTACTGGCTATTGAACAAATGTCATAGTGGAAGGTTGAAAAGAAAAAAACATGTCCAATGTCAGTGCTAAATCACCAGAGCATCACTGTGAAACGCTGCAATTAACAGAGAAAAACAAGCCCAAAACAACTAACAAAATACAGGACTACTGCAGTATTATATGTATAGTATACAGTATGTCGTCTAAATTAGGGATGTCATGAAAACCGATACTCCGGTACCAAGTCGATGCCAAAATTCGGAAAACGGGGACGCACCCTAATTTTTCCCTGATAATGCTACATTGCAAGCAACAAATCCGTGTTGAAATCGGCAGGATGAGAGCTAGTTAACGTTAGCTGTTAGCTCCGTGCAGGACTGTGCTGTTTACCGGCTGCTAACAGCTAACGTTAATTAACTCTCATCCCGCCAAAAACGGGAGGTGCCATTACATTATGGTGCATTCAAACTCTATTCAGTAAAAATGAGTGTTGAACGAAGGTAAATTCTAACGTTATGATGTGTTCAAATGCAATCTTGTAAAATGTAGTTTTTGGGGATTTTTTCACAACAATATAAAATAGATAATTATAGATATTAGAAAGGGAATTCCCAACAAAAACCAGTATGCAAACATTAATAAAGGAGTGAAAATTTAAGTACATTCTTTTACTTTTGTTTTTACCATGGTATCAAATTGGTATCGAGAATCGTGAAGCATCACTGGTATTGGTATCGACTACTAAATTGCTGGTATTGTGACATCCCTAGTCTAAATTAAATTTGGATAAAAAACTAATTTAAGTGAGAATCCAGGAATTCACAAGGTGGACTGAAGCATGACAATGAGAGAGAAAAAATCTGTCAAATACAAGATGTGGCTGCAATGAATGAAAAAGAGAATTTGTAAACCCTCTGCTCAGGACAACCCAGTGAATCAAAAACCCCATTTCCCATGAGGCACTGAGGTTATGGCCTCCCAGGTAGAGGCAGACTACAGATATGGGGACTTCAGAGTCCCTCGGGCCTCCCTCGCTCTGCTGTGAAACCCTTGGATTAGGGACCGGGCTAAAAAGCAGCGAAAGAGAGAATCTTTCACTAAGGTGCTTTGAACGTGACATTCAAGACATCACTTGTTATACAGGCAGTCTTAGTGACTGCGAGGAAATGTATAAGCTGCAGGGGGTAAACATAATGATGATGTGGGTGGAGGGAGCTGCTGCATTCACAACAGATAAAACAATTTAAAATGCTCGACGTATGATAAAACTCCCTGCATCTCAGATCGTATTATATATATTATAATGCATCATGCCTCATCACCAGTCTGGCTAGTTCTGCAGCATCCTTGCAAATTGCATCTGGCCAACTAGTGCCTCGCTTTGCATTTTAATTGGCTGTAACTCCATTATCAACAGACAAAAACAGTGACTGTACTTACAGGGTGAGGTGGTTGAAGCCCACAGTCCTCAAAGTGAAGGCTCTGGCCAGAAGACGCACATGTGTGAACAAAATGCCAATAGAGTCCTCGAAGCTGGTCAGTTTCTGTAGGACTGGAGACGTCTCAATCAGCTGCCTGTCCGTCTGAGGCTCCTGGACCTGGTCAAGGAAAAAACATAGCACAGAAGTGGGTTTGGTGACATAAATGTGGGCCTGCAAGGGGGTGTAGTCATTACAAATACCTGACAGGCCAGGATCTTTAGGAGGTCGTAGGGTGTAACGTCCAGGAGAGTTTATAAAGGGTGGTATAAAAACGTATGTAAAAGAGATCATCTACAGTTTACAACATAAACGTGACCATGTGATGCACCGTACCAGATTATAGCTTTAAACTAATCTGCATCTGTAGTTCCTTAGCAGGACAAAACAAAGAGAAGACAATAACAAACAGTGCAGAGTAGAAACAGAAGTTATACGAGACGGAACACATCACAAATGTATGCTTGTCAGATAAAAGCAAGTCATGACGACCATAAGACAGAACTCAAGGTCAGTGAGGAGAGAGCTGAGCAGCTTTTAACAGACTTTTTAAGTTGGTTTTGAAAGTGCTGATAGAGCTGCAGCTCCTCACATCGCCAGGCAGGGTGTTCCACTGATCTGTGGCTTTTACAGAAAAAAGCCGATTGCCCGAATGCAGTGCGGCGAAAATGGCATTGTACAATCTCGTGTAGAGGATATTCTTGATCTAATAGAATTTACTGAGCGAGAATACACAAAGTCACATAGTGGAGGAAGGGCCGAGCCATTTCAAATTGTATAAACCAGGCACAAATTCAAAAATAATCTAAAATTCTCAAAGCTCAGTAAATTGTATTTCTCCAGTACCCTACAGTGACCAACATGCAATGGCTTTTTTTTAAGAGTTTGTATGCATAAGGACTCAAGAGGTCTTGTGGCTGTTTCACCAGCCTGTCCTCAACATGTAATGCAATAAAACATATGGTAAAGGATCATAGCATGCATCTTGGCCAGTGAGAGTCCAGTCCAGAAAGAGACCGTTTCTAATATGTCTAAAATTTGCCAAGTTGTACTTAATGGTTTTAACATTTTTTTGTTTTCATTTGTTTTGCATTTTTCTTAGGGCGCTTTCAAAAGCCAACATTTAGTCCGTTTTAATCGAATTCGAACTCGTTCGTTTGGGTAGTGGTGAGCACAGTAATCATACTCTGGCAGTCCAAAACCGTTTGCGGGAAGTAGTCTCGGACTAGTTTGATTGCGGTGAGAATATAATCGGACCCAATTGCAGAGAGTGAACCAAAATGCAGGCCTTTTGGCTTTTGTTGAGCTGGACACAGGTAAAGGACAGGTTAACATGAGTGGGAGAGGACTGACTTGGACTTCTGCAGAAGTCAGATGTTTGCTTGACATCTGGGCCGAAGGGAACATATGGAATATGCTAAATTAAGTCCACAAATTAGTGACGTTTAGCTTGGCAGCTGCTAACTCAGCTGGTTTTGAGTGTATACAACAGTGTCATCTGCATACATTTGCAGTTCTATACCATGTTGATAGGGGAGAGATGAGTGAATGGTCCTATATTTTTAATATCCATTATTTGTGATAGTATGTCATACACTATTGCAAGTATATTATAGGTATTAATCTACGACAGAGTAAAACCAAACCAAATGGAGGAGAAAATATGTGTCCATTAACAACCAGCGTGACCACCACTTCAAGAATCCTGGAACCAGAAACACAAAAAAATAACTCGCTCAATGAAGTTGTTTTACATAAGAGCGTCAAATAAATTCCCTAAATGAAATGAACCTCTACAGTATGTGCTGCTTGAGGGCCTGTTTAGAGTGTGTGTTTTTTTTACTCCGCCTCAAAACAAACTCAGATGATCTGCAGCAGATGGAATCTCTTAGTCATTAAGTTTTAAGTCAAACAGCTCGCTTTTTTTCCCCCTCGCTCTCTAAATCTGGTGATTCAAACGGTCAATTAATATCTCTGGTGACTCAGTCGTACTGTAAGTCTTGTTTGGTCTTAAGCAAGCTATATATCAGAGACTCCTGGGCCTTGTGACGTTGATAAATCTTGACAGAATACTTGTTGGTTGGAAGAATCCCTGTAGATTATGTCTTTAACATCAGCTTCAGGGCTTGGTGAGTTAAGAGGTAGACGGGTTCAGCAAAAACACGCCGCTCGCTTTGACGACAGTATTTGCTCATGACTGTGCTCATTAGAGAAAGAAATGGTATGCTAAAAGAATATGTGCGTGCATGTTTGTTGAATCAAGAGATATCCTTATGGGTGCATTAATTAGACTGCTAGAAACATCTAATTGGTCTCTGCGTGGAACAACTGTAAGCTTGACCAAGACATCTTTTCCAAAGAAAACAGAAACATCGAGCCACATAATTTCATGTGGACATTCAAAGGGAACTAAAGCACATTTAAATTGACTCTGATAGCATGCTCCGTTCAGCTGTACATAAAGTGCCCCAAAAATAAGAATAAAGAGAGCTACATCCAAGGCTCTCCGGGGGGAAGATGACCACTTTCTTCATTTTCAAGCATCTTCTTTGTCTTGTGTTTTCATGAAGAAATGAAGAGTAAACAGCTTTCTCAGAGTCTCCCATGTCAAGCCAGTGCATAGAGCAGAGATGTAGCTTTAAACGCAGCATTTTAATTGGAGTGCTGCCAGTAATGTCATGGTTCCATCTTCCAATATGTCCTTAAAAACATTTCATTTCTGCCATTTTTTCCCCTCTGTTAATTAACGAAAGGCGTTTAAATGTCATGCATCACAACTAACGGCATCTGACGAGTTCAGCACTCACGGGCGCTAGCAATCCTTCAGGGGGAATGGCCAGCAGCAAGGCTTCAAACGAAGTGAAGAGAGGGGGAAAAAATCAACAGCAGTTGTAAAAAAATAAAAAAACACTTTTGAAATGGCTTCAAAGCATCACTTTCAGCTCAGTCCAGAGAGAAAGCAGAATCAGAGGCGAGGTCATTTGAGGCCCAAAAAGCCTTGACGCTTATGTATCTCCCCAATAAACCAAAGAAAAAAACTTTGAAATCCAGACTCAATGTAAATGACGTTTTGGTAAATTATTGCGGAGAGCCGGGGTTGATGATGCGCTGGTGCGAATCGAGCGAACACGAAAGACATAAAGATGTGCCGCCTGTCAACCATGAAGCATTCCACCGCTCTCTGTAAGGCACGACGGTGGCGAGGCTAATGTATGCGTGTATGCCAAAGACGGGTGTACGCATAATTACCCACGCCATGGCGCGCTGCCATTGCCATCCACTCAAACCTCATTAAGACGGCTCCTCTTTCACCTCCGTTTTATCATCCTCATCTTGGTGGGCAGGGGAGGAGGGGGGAGGGGGGTGACACCTTGTTAATTCTCAGCAACAATTTGGGGCGTAGTGTTCTACCCTAAACTCCTGAGGGCTTTTCATCAATTACAGAATAAATAATTAAATAAATAATGATGTTTTTTTTTCCTTGTGTGAAACTGCTTAGATTATATCATCTCAAGCCGAAAGGTCAGGATGCTATCAAGCTACCAAGAGGTTGGCACAATTTAACAGGCGTTACCCCACTGGCAGGGGACCACCCTGAGGAAACCTCAGACACGCGCAGTGTGTGGTAATGAGGCCGCGGCTCAGAAGCGGCTAATGACTACTCATGCAGCACACTGCGGAGGTTCCCCCCTCGCACCACAGAGCGGTTGTTGGGCTGACCTCGGGGCTCCACCCTGACCAGGGTGCCCACCGCTGGGGCCTCCGCTGTGCAACTCACCAGGAAAATAGACTGCTGGATACAATGGGTTTATTCTGAGCACTGAGAAGCTCAAACTAAAAACATCCAGACGCTCTGTGGAGCTTCAGCATTTGGGGATGAAAAATAAAGAGGTGAGGAGGCAAAGATGAGGAAAAAACAAACACACACATATATATATAGTGTCTACACACATAAACAGAAACACAATGTTATTTTGGGCCAAACATGGATATGCAAAAATGTACATATGAAGACGCACTCATGCACACGCAGGGGGATGAAGAGAATAAACTGCTTAAAGACGAGTCTCGGCATCCACACAAAGAAACACTTTCTCCACACAAACACATCAGAGAGAAGGATGCCTGACGGTCCCTGGAGGCCCCATGTGATCCGGGACTGTAATCCTGTTATGGCATCTTTGATCTCTTCTTCCAAATCCTAATTTCAAACAAACACTGTTGACATGTTCAATGTTTCTGGGCAGATCATGCAAAAGCAAAAGAACGGCAGAACAGAGGGAGAGTGAAGAGACGGAGAGGGGGTGAGTGCAAAAAAGCACCATGATGGAGAAGGAGAGAAAAGGAGCAACGGCGAGGAGGAAGAGAGACAGAAGGAAATGAAAAAGCGGATTAGGGTCTCGACCAAAATGGAGAGCAGCGAGACACGGGAGCAGAACAATGAAGACTAGTGGAAGGCTACTGGGGGCCTTGTGACAGCTATAAAGAACTCAGTCAGCCTCAGGCTAAATAACTAACAGCTTGCCCACCTCTGTCAGCAGCACACACACGAGGAAAAACATACATTCAGGCTGGAAAACTTCAAATGGGAGGACGCTTTTTTGTGTCTTGGGGGTTTGAGGTGAGTTTTAATGGGAGGCACACCTAGCCCAAAATAAACATCAATAACAAAACATCTCTCAACCAACCTGCAGGGGGTGTGGTGGGTAGTGCAGCCAGACCTCCTGTAGGCCCTGCAAAGACACAAAAGGAGGGGAAGAGCAGTTAGAAAGGAATTACAGCATGTCCCCTTGGTGTGAGGGTCATCTATGTTAAAAAAAAAAAAATGAAATTCTAACAATATACATTAACAGTATAAATAAACAGAATAAATTATAAAAAAAAATTTCAAAAAATAAATATAGTATATGTAGCAATTACAGCCTTGTTTGCCCCACAAAGGCAGGAGGTTAAGGTCTATCAGGACCAAAACCTCACGCCACAAAAACAGTTTTTTCCCCATGGCAGTGGGGATCTCCAACAGCCCCTCCGCCCCCCTGTGACTGCCTCTCCCTCACACACACACACACACACACTACTGCCCCGCCAACAGTGACTCTCCACCTCTCTCATACACTCTCAATACCACCCCCTACTGTATCCCTCTCTCTCTCCCTCTCTCTCCCTCCGATACCTGACTGTTTGCACTCCGGCAATATTTGCATATCTGTTTATATCATGTTTATTTTTGTTTATAGCTTATTTTGTATTTTGTATATTGGTAAAATTTCAATTATTTCTATTCTTATCTTATTGTATTCTAACATTTGTATCTATTCTTTTGTTATTATACTGTTTACTTGCACCAACATAACCAAAGCAAATTCCTAGTGTATACCTCTTACACCTGGCAATAAACATGATTCTGATTCTGAAATAATTAAGAACAAAAACATTGCATGTAAAAAGTGGATTTTTAAGCATTTAAACATTTATTTTGTTGAATTTCATCAGCCTCGCACACCTTTTCTGTGATGCAATGGTAGCAGTAAAGAGTTTTTATTAGCTACTCTGATGGACAGGAAGCCTTTACACTGACACAAAGTTCTAATTTCAGGAAAAAAAGGAAAAAACCTGCGCAGACTGTTGTAATGTGAGCTTCAGGTAAGATTTCTGTTGGCTGGCTTATTATCCTACGCATCTATACAGCTGATTTGTATGGATGTGTATGATAATAGGCTGAAGGGAATGTGTTATCTATTAGAGCCACCAGCTGTAAATCGCCCAAGATAGCTGTAGCTAACGAGCAGCATGGCTCTCCTGGCTCCTGTTGTTTATTAAAGCGAAAGTAATCCATCTTTTGGCCACTTGAGGGCAGTGGAACAAGCTCTATACAAAATATTGACATATTATTGATAGAAAACATTTGACTATTTGGCTTAACATCCAGCAGATATTGAGCAACCTTAGCATTTATTTGGAGTCGTGTTTTTGGACACATCGAGGACTATATTTTCAGTATTAGCTCAGTTTTGCTCTGCTAACTCCAAGGAGAAATTCTGGATCTTTAGCAGCTAAATACTCGACTATTTTCACCAGCTAGTTGCTAACTTTGGTGCCATTTGGTGCCGGGCAGATGTATGGTACAGTCGGTTTATCAGAGCTAGAAATGTGTTAACGAGAGTGCAAAACAAATTTGCAATCATAAAACCAAAACAATGTTAAACAAAGATGTTAAAATGCTTCGTTAAGCCGAGGAGAACTGAGGGTCATAAGTCTGTGTGGATTTGTTAATGTGAGAAACTCCTTTCACATCACCCATAGTCATTTGATCCATTGCTAATATCGAAATATGAATAAGTGCAGCTTTAAAAAGTGCCATTGTTGGTGGTAATACGCCAACTGAAAATGCCTCTGAGATTTTACTTGTCAGCCTTGACAACTCGCTCTTCGCCAACAAAAGAGACACCAGCTCTGCCTCACAATTTAACACATTAATGATGAAGTTTTGTTATTTATGATTGTGCGGCGGACAAAAGAAAACTGAGATTGCGATGATGCGCCGCAGATGGTTCTGTGTCAGGGACGCTGTGCATTCCTTCAGTCCATCAGGTGCCATCAGCAGCCCCAATGGGGGGCGGTGAAATAACAGCGAACGAGTCAGCATCTCATTTTCAGCCCAAGAGGTCTGTCTATCGACCACCCGCTGGGGAGCGGGCCGGGGGGGCTGTGGGAATGTGGATTTGAGCGGAAGGCGAGGGGTGTTGCGGTTTGAGGGGTTGGTGGGATTTGGCTTTGAGAGGTGTGTTGTCTCAGGAGACACACATTGACAGTGCCGGACTCCTTTTTGCCTCCACCCTGCCTGTGCAGAGAAATATGTGCAAGATCAACATGTTTCCTCAACCCTGATCTGAGGTTACCACACAAGATTGAATGGTAGAAAAGACCGAGGCTGAAAAATAGACAGCACAGAGAGAGAGAGAGAGGGAGTAGTAGCTGTGGCTCTCAAGTTGTTGCCAAGGACAACGCCAGTCAGAAGCAGTTTTGGGCCTGAGGTCTAATGTTGGGTGAGTCATAGCGGTGATAGAGATGTGGCAAGGGCCTCTAAAGTACAGTATCACTCAGGTGTTTAAAAGGTTCAAGGAGATAAACCTTTAAAATGCGGCACTAGCCCAGGGGGGGGGGTTGTGTGTGGTCAGCGGCATCGAATGGGCGCCTCATCTCCTCAACCCACCCAGCTGGCAAGCCATCGCCTTGAGCGGCCGATGAAAAATTCATGAAAGTGGTCAATACATTTGAGCAAATGCTTCCTTCTGGTTGCTTGTCTCTTGGTCTGGGACTGGAGCTGAAAAGCACTAAGTACATCGCAGGTATCGAGTCGACACGGAGCCCACTTGCGAACACAACACAGGCTTTCGACGTAGTGATTTATCAGCTACACGGATTGATGTAAAATGCACACGAAAGTGATGCATCAAAAACATGAGATACAAAGGCATGCAGAAAATGAGGGGAAAAAAAGAAGAAAAAGAAAAACAAAAGAGAGGAAGTGAAGCATGCACAAGTTGCTTCGGTTTGTGATCGAGGCTCGTGATTAAAATCCGTCCACAGGGCGCACACGATCCGCCCACATGCTGTATATAGACCCGAACAGCTAATGTTTCAATTACAGCTATTCCAAAGACAAGGCAGACAATGATTAAGCCAGCATCGAGTGGGGATTTAAGAATAACAACAGGTTTTTTTTCTCCCAACTCTCTCTCTCTCTCTCTCTCCCCCAGCACGAGGGAAGGTATAATTACTGGGGGCACAAATCATCATGTGCAGCAGCTGAATCTCAGCCATTTGGAGGATGGAGCTCTTGTGTTACAAATAGAAAAAAAAAAAAGGAAGAAAAAAAAAGAAACATATGCAAACATGTTCATTTGAATGTCAACGGCCAACCCGTAACGATAGAAAAGCAAAATGAAAGGCAACTTGGTGAAACCTCCTCTGATCTCCGTTTTAAGGTGGGCTTCAATCAGCGCTGCTCTAACCCACGGGGAATGCACACACTCAGGGCTCACAAGCCAACCGTGAATAGTCAACACCACTATACCCTCTACCCACACGCTCTCTACCCACACACACACCCCTGGGATTGTTGGCCGTCCGTGATTGGGACATAATGGTGCTCTTCTCTGACAAGGTCCAATGCTCCTTGACAAATTGGTCTCTAGCTACGGGCTGCCAATCAATCCATCAAACGCAGTAGTGCAGCGGAGGAATCGATAAGAGATAGCCTCGCTAATCAATACCAACATAAAAGCAGGCCTAGTCCAAAACGGAGGCTTCTGTCAGCGGATGGTCAAGGTGATCTTCCAAATATGAGAAAACTAATGTAGACTCTTTGATGGAGTCCATCACGTGATTTATGGTGGAGGTGAAGAGCACAACTTTTACAGTTCCTATGTGAATGGAAAATGGCTGGTGAATGTGCACATTTCATTATTATTTGTTCTCCACTAATGGCTGATGAATGTACCGATTAGTAGTGCTGCTCCATCACAGTCGACTAAGCGGTCACTTTGGTCTTAGTCGATCAAGATTTCTTAAGTCAATTATTTGTTTTTTTATGTTTTTCTTAGGGCTGTCAATCAATTAGGTTATTTAATCGCAATTAGTCGCATAATTGTCTATAGCTAATCATGATTAATCGCAAATTAATCACAATTTTTTATCTGTTCAAAATGTACCTTAAAAGGGAGATTTGTCAAGTATTTAATACTGTTTCCAACATGGGAGAGGACAAATATGCTGCTTTATGTAAATGTATGTATGTATGTGTTATTATTGTAAATCAATTAACAACACAAAACAATGACAGATATTGTCCAGAAACCCTCACAGGTACTGCATTCAGCATAAAACAATATGCTCAAATCATAACATGGCAAACTGCTGACTTGACTATGACTTGCCCCAAACTGCATGTGATTATCATAAAGTGGGCATGTCTGTAAAGGGGAGACTCGTGGGTACCCAGAGAACCCATTTACATTCACACATCTGGAGGTCAGAGGTCAAGGGACCCCTTTGAAAATGACCATGACAGTTTTTACTCGCCAAAATTTAGCGCAACTTCCTAGCATTATTTAGCCTCTTTTGTGACAAGCGAGTATGACATGGTTGGTACCAATGGATTCATCAGGTTTTGTAGTTGTATGTGATACCAGTATCTTCACTCTAGCTTTAAAACTGAGGCTACCTACTACCAACTAATTGAATAGTCTACAAAAGCGTACGAGTGTTATTCGACTAAGAATTTCATTGATTGAGGACAGCCCTACTTATTATGAATTCGGGAATGTGGGCGTGTGAGGGTTGGGTGGGAGTCGATAGAAGAGTAGTTTGGTTCGTGGTTTGGTTCTTGTTATTGTTCATATGTCCCGTCTGTCAAATCACAGACCAGTTCACTATCTATTGTTCACTGTACTGGTGTAACATCAATAAAACAAAGATTTGAGAAAGAATGTGTGCATGCATTGATTCTACAAACTAAGGACACCGTGCAGAAAGCATACGCACTCGCATTCAAACACTGGACATATTGGCTGTAATTGTCACACGACAAAGCATACAAATTGCACAGATATCAACAGAGAACAGAAAGCGACATTGGGGGGTTGAAAGGGTAAAGAGTAGCCGAGTGAAAAGAGAAGTGGAGTGCATTGTTTAACAGGAAAAATAGAAACGCTCACTCATTCTCAGAAAGGCTCGTGCCCAGTGGATGTTCTTTTAAAAAAGGGAACACAAATGAATAATGTGTGTTTATGGAGAAAAAAAACAGCTCCTAACAAAGACAGGGAGGTTAGTGTTGCTGCAAGCCAGTGAGGTGACCTTAGTATAGAGGGAGCTGTCAGTCAGCCTTTCACCTGTATGTGCATGTAAGCCTAGCACACTCTACTGGTGTACCAAGAGACCAGAGCAAGATCACAGGAAGTCATGATTATCACATACAGTTAAAACCTGATTTACATGCAATTCATGCAAAAAACACTCAGTACAGAATAAACTCTTAACAATATCAAAATGTGGAGAAATTGTTTAAATATTCAAACCGAGTCGGTTGAAAGCGAACCGCTCTAAAACCCTTTTTAGGGAGTGAGGGAGGCAGGAAGATAGATGCGGTGCCACACTACCAAAAGTGACCATCGCAGTGCCATGGTGACCATGCTCAGTTGTCACAGCAACCTTGGTGTTTGAGGGTGCCTGCTTGTTGTGGTGGTGTTAATAAAAGCCAACAGATTAGCCCCTGGGTAACTAGTGAGATCATCATTATGGTGATTGCTCCTCAAAAAGAGGCACTTCCCCCCTCAGGACGCCACAGTGGCATCGTTTCCCAGCAATATTGCACCGCCGTGGAGTCCAGGTTGGGAGCAATCGAGCAGCTCCCCGCCGAAGAAGATGCTTCCTGCCTCTCTGCTGATGCTTTAATAACCTCCACAGTAACATCATTAGCAAATTAGCATCTATTGTTTCCTCCGGGCTTCTGTGTGCAATGAAGCTGGATTCCATCCCCGGCAAGAGCCCCGTTGTTTGGGAACCAGTGCCAGCTAAGGTGATATGTTGAGAGGAAAAACAAGGGGACGGAAATAACTGTTGCGCTCCAGCCATGAATGCCATACCAATTACGGAATAACAGAAAGAGGGAGAGGGGGAAAAAAAACTGGGGCCACTGTTTGTCTGGCTGGGTCTTGAGGTGGAAATTACATGCATGCTTTGTCTTAGGTAGTCAATTCTGAATTCCACCTCCGGAGTTGCGGAGCTTTTGTGTTGACTTGTCATAAGAGGACTGGAGCAAAACATCTGTGGGGGTAATGACATCCTGGAGTGTTAGAGAGAGGAGAGAATGGAAAGGGAAGACAGAGAAAACAAGAGGGAGCAGAAAGAGAGACACCAGCCAGCATCCTGTTGTTGCGGAGAGAGAAAGGAGGGCACGGGATTGATCACCCATGTGTGAATGGAATACCACACCGACAAATAGGAGCGGCAAAACCTTGCGGGGTGTGATAAAGAAAAGTGTAGACTCCTTCAATTTTTGCACTGCTTCTCATTAGCTTGGTAATGTGCTGTGAGAAGACCCATTCGGACGCGTTAAGGCTAGAAATAGAGAAGGATTCGAGTGTTCCTGCAGACCACAGAAATGGATCGGTCCGTCCATCTCTCTCTGGTCTGGCCCCGCAACTCCCCCCACCCCCACACCCATCATCACACCACCCGGCTGGGGTATGGCTTTCTGGTCTGTGTCCATCTGTCTCCTCTCAGCTTTGTATGACGGAGCAGCCATCAGGAGGATTCAGCAGGGGGTGACAAGCCATACTATTTCAATCCTCAGTCTGCAATGTCTAAAAAGTCTTCAAACACAAAGTTGAAAATATCTCAACTTTGTTGAACGTCTCTTGGGAATCTCAGTCACGTGCAACCGCACCAACATGCTCCCTCGGCATCCTTAGTTCTGTACTGCATTAAGTGTGTGATATTACAGTAAAGCTGAGCATATTGACTCCATTTAATGGCTGTGACTTTATTGGTATGAATGCTATGTTCTTCTACAAAAAATTATTATTACTCCACCTCCACCTTTTCAGTGTAGAGACTTCATTCAAACAACATATTCAGCTCAATTAGGACATGCCGGCTATTACTTTTATCATGCTTACCTTTCATACTTTCAGAAATATACAATATTTTTTTGCAAAATTTTCCTCATTCAAATGAAAGTTCAAATATGACACAAAATCATGCAATTTCAACCCTTATCTACTCATTCATACATTTATGCAGAAACTCCATTCAAACTACACAATGTTCCTTTCATCTTTCATATATTCTGGGTATTATTCAACATTTAAATCCCATTAAAGCTTTTTTTTTAAATATTCAACCTTCTTTGAAGCTTAGTAAAAATGCCCTTCTCAGATTTTTACATCGGTGTGTATTGGATGGAGTGTTTGGCATAACGAGTAGGTACTTTTAGTTTTGGTACTTTGCTAATTAGGGCTGTCAATCGATTAAAAAATGTAATTGTGATTAATCGCACATTTTTAATCTGTTCAAAATGCACCTTAAAGGGAGATTTGTCAAGTATTTAATACTCATATTAACATTGGAGTGAACAAATATGCTGCTTTATGCAAAAGTCTGTATATATTTATTATTGTAAATCAATTAACAACACAAAACAATGACAGATATTGTCCAGAAACCCTCACAGGTACTGCATTTAGCATAAAATATATGCTCAAGTCATAACATGTCAAACTGCAGCCCAACAGGCAACAACAGCTGTCAGTGTGTCAGTGTGCTGAATTGACTATGACTTGACCCAAACTGCATGTGATTATCATGAAGTGGGCATGTCTGTAAAGGGGAAACTCGAGGGTACAAATAGAACCAATTTTCATTCACATATCTGGAGGTCAGAGGTCAAGGGCCATGCCAGTTTTTCGGTAGTGGCTAGAAGGGAACCAGCAAACTGGAGGAAACTCTCGCGAGACTGTGAAGGTCAGGCATTGACCTTGAATAGTTAAGGTTAGGGCAGGTCGTCGGGCAGCGAGTCTCACAAGAGTTTTTGCAGATCAGATTTTGCAATTTGTGGGCTTGGAGTGTTATTTAGCCTCTTTCATGACAAGCTGGTATGAAATCATCGGTACCAATGGAATCCTTAGGCTTCTGCTACAACCGAAAAATCCTGCGTCAGCGTCGGAGAGAGCAGGGAGACACCGGCACCCGGTCGGTAACAAGACGGTAACGTTACTCGCTGAGGGGCTGCGTCATTTCCCAAGACACGGGAAACCTCTGTTGGTCTGGAGGAGCTGCAGCAGTTATTTCTGCACAAACGTCCACTGAACATTCACTAGATATTCTCAGAGCTAAACTAACTCTTCTGCAGTGTGGAGTGAGCGCGCGTTCACGTCTAGAGGTGGAGCGAGCTGAGAGAGAACACGCGCTTAAAAAGTTACAAACAGTCCCTTTAAAGCAAACAATATTTAGTATTTAGCGCTTTAAAATGGGTATTGCAATCCAAATTGAAAACACTGGACGCTCCTCTGGTGTGACTGATAGCAGTTAGCGTGTGTTAGCATCACGGCGTTAACTGGCCTTAACCAGCTGTGTGTCTCAAATACTGCCTTGATAACCAGCTGCACACGGACCACAGAGAGATGTGCCGAGGCGTTTCAGATCGGGTAGAATCTAATGTTACATTATCCACTGTTTTGTTAGCTTGCTTCCATGGCTGCAGAAAGCTGTGTTTGTACGACAATTTGTTTCATATGTGGCAGCGGGGTGTCGAAACGGACCGGATCACACCGGCCAAAACAAAAACAGACGTTCCGGACCGAAATGGAAATTTCAAAGAAGAACATACCGGCTGTAGCGTTGTTGCTGGAGATGTGAGTGTTTCAATTCTGCATGTTTCCTTAATCTCTGATGACATATTATGGTCATTTTATGATTTATTACAGTAAATGTATTACATATCGGTCCTTTAAGTAAAAGATCTGAGTACTTCTTCCACCACTGTGCTCTGCTAAACAATTTAAAAGTCTCTTTTTATTGTTGTGCAGATGGTAACTATAAGTACAATTTGACCCCATGTGAATCACATAACTATGTATTCTGTTGCCTGGCTGGTTGACATAAGGAAATAGTTCTCGTTAAACTTCATCTGAAACAGGACAGATGTTTTTACTCTAACTTTGCCGGCCGTGTACAAAGGCTCGTTAAATCCTTTATCCTTTTTTTTAAGAGTTGGGGAAAGTTATTTATGCTTTCGTTACCCTTGTATTGACCACTTTAATTCCTTGTTTTCTTGCGTAAGCTCGCACTCATCTCCAGCGGTTCAAAACGCTAAAGAGACACTTTAAAAGTAGAACAAAGGATACAGATCACACATCCTGCATTTGGCCATCCTTTTACAGGCTCCCATTAGATTTTAGAATTGATTTTAAGATCTCGCTTTTTACTTCAGTTGAAAGGTTTTGCTTCTGTCTAGTCCCGTCTGCACGTCTGAGCTTCAATGTCTTTATTCACCATTCATTTAAGATACGGTAATGGAGTTTTATAGTTATTCTTATTATATAAAATACAGATTTAAAAACAATTTAAACAATTCTGAAGCTTATACCACACTCATTGTCTACTTCCTTTTTTTCCAGAAAACATGCTACTAACACACCCTGTCTTTATCTCTTCTTTACTCGTTGGACGCTCCATCATATCATGAGCATGCCTAACTTCCCTCTCATCTGTTGTCTCCCTGAATGATGAAACAAACTAAATAACAGCAGGTATCTTTTGTAGCTATGGGATAGCAATGTGCTCAATGCTGCTGGTTTATTTTGCATTAGAATACGAAGATGTTTGCATGTTTTCTCTTTGTCTGTATATATTTTTTAACACAGTCTTGATGGTGACGATGTACCCCATCCTCTGCCTGCTCCAATAGCTGCTGCACTGCTCTGTCTAATCAGGTTACTTATAACAAGTTCAGCTGGCTCCAAGAAGTCAGTCTTTACAAGGGAATCTCTCATCATTCAATTACAGACTTCCACTTCACGACAGCCCAATAACGTGATAACTGCTGTCGACTTTCATGGCCAGAGGACGACTGTAAAACAGAACTCAAGGACGTTTCAGCTCTCTACACGGAAACAAAAACTCAACAGTCGCCACTCAAACACAATGGCTGGCCAACGCAGGAGAAAAGACTCATAGTGAATTTGTCCAAGCGTGGAGACAAATCAAGGCCAACATTTGAGTAAGAAAAAAATTTAAGTAAAAAGCAAAAATGTGACTTCTTGGTTGAATTCTTCACCTTCGACCATGAACGAAATCATTCAAATAAAGAAGCTGTTGCAGTCAAATGGAATAGATTTTACATTTCCACCAAATGTGTTTTGGGAGGGCTGATCCCCAGTTAATGATAATCTTCACCAGTTGATTCGTGGTGTGAGGTTTTCAAAGATTTCATCCAGAAGCCTCTGATCTGGTCTCTTAACGGCTACCGATGCTGATCAAACAGGTTCCAGCCATGTGTCCTGTAGTGTGTGGGAGTCACCGACAGGCTCTCTGACAAGCACCCTCAATAGCCAATTAGAACAAAGCCTGCTGCTACATACTAGAAGTGCAGCAGGTTATTTAATTGACTCGTAACGTTTCTTGCCAAGATAAATGCAAATACTGATCCATTCATCAATTATTCACACCCGCTGATCACACACACACACTTGCAAACAATAGCAGGTGTCCTGCTCAGGACCGGCAAACTGCAATGTTCCACACCTCCAGTTCATTTCGCAAAATCAACAGGCCTTGCGATGGCTTCATCCAGATTCTTTCTTTATCTTTGTGCATATCAGTGTACACACAATAAGCAGATAGTCGAAAAGTATTGCAGGGTAAAGCGAGATTATGTGAGATCTCAGGTTCTGAGGCTGGCAACGGCTCAGTAACTGTTCAATATGTGTTGCTTGCCAAAACACGCAGTGTGTGGGTTTAAACAAATAAAAAAAGGCAAAAGAAAATGTGTGAAAACATTACAGTTGTGTCTTCCACGAATCGAAATAGGAAAATGTTGTCTAGCGTGTCCGCGGCTCATCTCTATGACTGATGTGTGCACACACAAAAAGAAAGAGTCATCATGCAAATACACATCCTGTGCATAAAACTACAGCGTGGCAAAGGGCAGAAACCACATTAGAGCTAAGTAATATATTTAGTCAGTTACCTGTGTGTTGAAAAGCAGTCTACCAAAGAGCGACCGGGACTCCTCCAAGCCTCCTTCCAAATACACAGCACCTAAAGAAACAAGAATTAATGAGGACAAAATCAATACATTTAATCAGGAAGTGTGTGCTGGATATTGTGCAGGAGGATACTTCCTATAACATGCAGGCACATTTAAAGTGACTGTGAAAAGCAGTACATTGCACCAGTGCATTGCTGGTGTGAAAAATTTCTAGCAATTCTGTAGCAATTTCAGACCGCTCTCGTAATGGAAAAACTTAAAATTAATTGAACTCGGCAATGAGTTATAATTGCTTTATTAAAAGTAGGAGTGCATTTTTATTGCTTTTTGGCGGTGAAAATGACCTCGGGGTTCCGGTGCAGATCCACCTCCCCCTTGTCAGAGCACAAGAGGACGAGGAGGAGGAGGAGGAGGAGAGGAAGGGGATGGTTGCATCACCACATTGAGATGGAACAGGCCAAGGTCATACAAACATCAAACCTGTAGCAAGCTGAGTCTGTGTCGCATGCTTAGGTATGAATAGGCCTGACAAACACACACACACACACACAAGCCCACATACACACCCATGGACTTCATGATCAAACCCTTTTATGGACGGTGTGGACAAAAGTATAATGTCCTCTTTGTCACTCGCCTACATACTCGGGCATGACTTATCTGTGCAGATGTCCGCACAACAAACAGAATGTGGTTAATCCAACTTGAGTCGTGAGGGGAAAAAAAACACAAACACATGTGCATACGCCCACACGCACACACACAGACACACACACACACACACACACTCACAAAAGTCAAGGGACAAAGAGAGAAATTCAATACAGGATTGGTCCCAAATTGCAGAGAGCTGCTGTCACAGCAAGCAAAGAATAAGACAAGTATCCCAAATGTCTCTCTCTGTGGGAATGATATGCAGCGTCTTCAGCTCATTCAGTTGCAATAGGCAGCTCCTTTGCACAAGTCAACTCTCCTTTTGTGTGTTTTGTTGTTTTTCTCTCTCTTCTACTGTTTCTACTAAAATCAGCGGAACTATCATGGTGCCTTTAAGCTGCGTACAACTTCGAACCATCACACTTAGGGTGGCTCATTCAATTTAGAAAGCAATAACCACCTGGCAAATTGGGTATACAATCGTGCAGAGGTTTTTATTATGTGCATAAATGAGCCAGTGGAAATGGGGCGCGGTGCGGTTGCAAGTCTAAATGCGCAAACTGCTTTCATGGACGACATCAAAAACATATGAGGGATTCATCATCTGGGGAGGGAAACTGCTTTCAGATGGCTAACAGGCCATTTACACACACACACGCACGCACACATACACACACAAACAAACAGCGAAGATGCAGCCTACATAACCGAAACCATAAAGAAATACAAACAAACCACCTAGCACCAAGACAAACACAAATGCACACCCACTCTATCTGCCTTGCATGCCCTTTACTTCTAAACAGAGTGGGAAATTACTACCAGCCATTGCCCAAATGTTCGTAAAATTTGATTAAGCCTGACAACTTTGTCTCACCCTAGCAGCTACTTTGGCAAGTAACAGGCTCTCATTCATGTGGAGGACCTTTACTAATGTACAAATCTAGTTGAGTGGTAAAATAATGAACGTGGCTGGTGAATCTGGAACGCACCAGCACCATGCACACTAATATTTCACTATTATTCAGAATGTGACAATATTGTGAATTTGATACGGGTCATGCAAACGGCGTATTCTGTTTGGATATTCTGAATTATTACTGTCAAAGACCAGCTCTGTGTGTCGTACACATGAATGTATAAGGAGAACTGGATACAGCGATGGAGGCGGGGACCCGTTCATTCCTATAAAAGTTGCTCAGTGGCGCATGAAGCAAAGAAAGCTTGACTTTCGAGTGATAAAAGTACCCAGATCATCTGGCGATCTTCCGCATCTATAGGGCCCATAGAGCAGGCGCAGTAGCGTTTCCTTTAACTCCACCTCACATGAATAGAGGAAGGAAAATAACACTGTAATAGGCCATTAGTGCATTTAAACTTTTAGGACCTAATCATTGAAATAAGATCTATGCGTTCGTACTGGGAAGTTGATTTGCAGACTTCTCAGATCTTTTTTTCAGACATTTTTCAGATCTTTTTTTCAGATCTTTTTTCCAAAAAAAACCCCAAGCCTTTTTTTTCAGACATTTTTTTCTGACATTTTTTTCAGACTTTTTTTTTCCGATATTTTTCAGACTTTTTTTCAGACTTTTTTTTCAAACTTTTTTTTCCGACATTTTTCAGATCTTTTTTTTCAGATCTTTTTTCAGATTTTTTTTTTCAGACTTTTTTTTCAGACATTTTTTCATACATTTTTTCGGACATTTTTTTCAGACTTTTTTTGTCCGATATTTTTCAGACTTTTTTTTCAAACTTTTTTTTCCGACATTTTTCGGATATTTTTTTCAAACTTTTTTTTTTTTCGACATTTTTCAGAACTTTTTTTTCAGACTTTTTTTCAGATCTTTTTTTCTGACATTTTTTTCAGATGTTTTTTCAGACATTTTTCAGATCTTTTTCCCAATGTAAGTCTTTCTGGTCCCATTGGCATCACGTGATGGACACGGATGATGTAGTTCCACCGTTTGGCCACTATGTAAGGTTTGTTTCAAAGTCCGGCGCACTTCTTGGGTGCTTGGTTTTAATTGGGGTTTTTATGGCAGTTTGCGACACACAGCCCCCTCTTACGTGTTTACATGGATGTATAAAGAGAACTGGATACAGCGTTGGAGGCGGGTACCCGTTCATTCCTATGAAATTAGTTCAGTGGCGCATAAAGCAAAAACAGTTTGACTTCCGAGTATAAAATTACCCGGATCATCCGGCGATCTTCCGCATCCATTGGGCCCATAGAGCAGGCGCCGTAGTGTTTCCTTTAACTCCACCTCGCATGAATACAGGAAGGAATATAAGCCAATGTAAGTCTATGGGAAAAAGTATTTTTGGGCCCAATGGCATCACGTGATGGACACGGAAGTTGTAGTACCGCCATTTGGCCACTACAAATATTTGCTTCAAAGCCCGGAGAAACACACCTTCTTTTAAACATTATGAAAGACTTGAATATCAACAGATTTTTGGAAATGCACAAATATCGCAACGCTGACCTTTTCAAGAAGGTGGTTGAAGGAATGAAAGAGGGAGGCTGTGTTTGCACAGTCAAACAAGTCTGCCACAGGAGGGTGATCAGAGGGCTGGGTGTAAACGGAAATATTAGTGGAATAATTATTTTCATTAGAAGTCGTTTTTCTCAAGATAAAAGGCAAAAACTGGAATATTTTGTGCAACGTAGTCATTGTTGTTTCTAGACAGATGAGTAATTTCCTGCAATGCTTATGACCATCCAAAAACAGAACGCAATACATCTATAAATCAATAACTATAAATCTAAACGCTTCTTAAAGTCCACACACATAGACCACAGCCACCGACCCCTTGCAGATGTGTATCAGTTAGCAAGTAATCTTGGCATGTCGGTGCAAGCGTCTTTCGGAGGCTGACCGCAGGAGGCTCTGGAGAGAGGGGAGCGGTTCTTCGCAGGATGTTTTCCACCCAACATCAGCTCTGGGATTTGTGGTTTTACCATAATGTGGACCTCAGTTCTAGGCGCTGCTACGTAGCAGATGTTCCCTCTGGAGACCAGCTGTGGGAGGATAAGAACTCCCTCCTAGGACCAAGTTTTGAACGTCTTTCAACCATCTCTCATAATGCATTCATGTGTGTGAACACTGACGATAGGGGGTGTGGGTGGGGCCGGGAGGCAGCTTTCTTCATGTTTTGATGACACAGCAGATTTGGAGAGTTCCCCCAAATGGAGGCCTCAAAGTCGTTGAAACTCAAAGTTTTTTCTTCTTATTAGATTTTCAAAACTTCTTCCAAGAGGAAGAAGAAGGTGGGGGGTAAGCAGGGAGGAAGGGAGAAACCAGGAGAGCCTCAAGGGATTTAAAAAGGTATTAAAAATCTCAAAGCAACACCTTTGGTGTCAATCAAAGGGCCTGTGGATGAAGAAACCAAGATATGCAGTTAATTCTAGCGAGAACACTCTTGACAAGGCGGCTGTCCGTGCAAAAAGTGTGCCCCAAAGCGATCCAATCAATCGCACAACTTGCCGCAATCATTAAACGGAGATCTGTGCTTCACAGTCCACCCCATCAGCCTGCAAAGTTGCAGCTGACGCTCTGAATACACACACACACACTCAGCACCACAAAGACGCCCAGCCAACTCCACTGGCAATTATATGCTAGCATCTCTCCGCAGCTCATCTTGCAGTAACATCATGCCCTGGCCAAATCACTCTGCAGTCTCAGAGCTGCGGCACATTCAACCCACTGAGTCGTCGACCCTGCCAGGGAAGCCGGCGCACAATGGAGGCGGCCTACGAGTGAGGTGAGCCTGCCTAGAATATGCACATGAAGAATCACTGACACTACGACGGGGACACTGGATCTGAACGTGCACTGGATGCCCTTATGCTTTATTTAATGTATTTAGTTTTAGCCTACAATTTGAAATAACCAACTTAAAAAAATAACTTAGTATTTGAAAAATTTAAGGTTCAGTGCACTTAAACAGTACAATTCTTTCAAGGTATTTAATACTTTGATAAAAGGTCACCTTCACACAGCTATTTGCAATCTTTGCCTTGAAGATCTATTAGACACGGAGTTTAAAGGGCACCTATTATGCTTTTGTGTTTTTTTTCCTTTCCTTTTTGTGTGTTATATATCTTTGTGCAAAATAAATATTTGTGTGTAAAAGATCTGCAAAGTTACAAAACCCAAAGTCCACACCAAAAGGAGTTACTCTCGCCCTCCCTGAACTTCCTGAAACGCCTTGTTGAAGTCCGGCCTCCAGGAAGAGCGCCGGTCGACCATCCCAACTTTTGTAGTGGTCAAACGGCGGTACTGCAACTTCCGTGTCCGTCACGTGATGCATTGGGCCCAAAAAGACTTTTTCCCTATAGACTTACATTGGGAAAGAGACGTCTGTAACTCAGTGGATAATTTTTTTTTTTAGGTGAATCAACGTCCCAGTAAAAACACTCTAATAGTCCTTATTTAAAAAACTAAGTTTTTAAAATTGTAAAACGCACTAATAGCCAAATCCAGAGTTATTTCCCTTCCTCTGTTCATGTGAATGAGACCCAGACCGAGGCTGCAGCGCAAGCCGTGACGACGGCGTGACGTTGGGACCCCGTGACTGAATCATATGACCGAGCGGACGCTACTGCGTATGTTCCATGTGCCCAAGATCCGGGTACTTTTCCGGACGGAAGTCGAGCCATTTAGGCTTCATGCGCCACTGAGCAACTCTCATAGGAATGAACGGGGCCCTGCCTCCTACGCTTTTTTCCCGTAAAGTAATGATGTCACCAAGTAACACATTTGCATGATGGCTACTTTAACACGCCCTCAAACAAAGCTAGTTAGAATGGAGCTGGAGCGGAGCCCAAAGAGTTTGGTTCAGTTGACCAATCACAACAGAGAGGGCCAGCTGACCAATCAGAGCAGACTGGGCTTTTCGAGAGGGCGGGGCAGGAGCTCAGGGTGAGGGTGAAAAGAGGTGCTGCAGCACAGCCGGTATGAGAAAAACAAAGCGTTTTGTGAACATTAAAGCATGCAAACATGTTCTAGTAGCATGCAGCCCAACCCTAAACTGATGGATCGGAAAGTTCACCGTGCAAACTTGATACAGGTCCGAGAGAACACAATGTACAAACTCTAACCAAGTTTTCCTCCAGTGCTAGTGCAGAGGATATCAGTCATGGCCAGAGAAGGCCAGCCACTAATGACTCTCCACATCTGTCAGAAGTCTAATGCAGACAGCCATGCCGACTGTACAGTGTTATGTTTAGGAATAGAATTCCAATGTCTGTGGGCTTTCAGTGACCAATAAAAACCCAGAGTCAGGGGCATATGAAACACCAGCGGCTGACAGTCACATTAATAACCTAGAATGAATTATTCAAAAACGCTCAGGCTCTAATCCATCAAATAATATATTAAGCCGCTCCCTCTCGGCTCAATGGGGGCTGAAGCGGCAGACGGACACAGAAAGCAACACATTAAAAGGCAAAAAAATAAAAAATAAACGAAAAACCAAAACATGAAAATAGAATTTTCACCACAGCAGCGACAAAGGCAGGCTGAGTGCATTGTAACATCAAACATCTTACTTTTCAAAAAATGAGGCTCGGAGCAAAGGGGGGTGAGACGGAGAAACAAAAAAAAAAAGAGGGCGCGCACGAGAAACCAACTCCACCACTTCTACTATTGCGGCAATCAACAAAGGGAGCAGTACTCGCTCAATGAATACACCGGCTGCATTGTGTATGAATCTGATATTCAGCAAGTGAGAGATAATCCTTTCTCTCCGTTCTTTTAATAGGAAGAGCTTAGAGAGGGCCCTCACAAAGGTTCACCATCTGTATCCCCCATGGCTGCTGGCAGCGTATAATCCACAGATCAACTGTACAAGGAAATTAGGGCCATAAAAACAGAGTGGGGCCTCTTTTCTTCTTCTCTCAATTCTTTTCAAACAGTTTCGGTAGGAAGGAAGCGACGTGGCTTATCAGTGAAGAGGACCTGAGAGGCAAACGGGAGGGCAACAGGCGTGCAGAGTTTCTATGAATAAGCAGAGGGAGAAAGTGGTTTCTAAAGACGAAGAGGTAAAGTGGGCAAGAGCAAAAGTACAGAGGGAGAGGGTGAGAGAGGGAGAGGGGGGGAGGGAGTGGTACAGAATGGGAGGTGCGCAGGCCAAAAGAGCCCAAATGAGAATGGCTCACTCCGGCAGAAGTTAATGACAGGGGATCAGAAAAGCAAGATTTCCATTCAACACTTTGAATTATTCAGGGTTGCAGGGCACCCATTTGCATTGCAGATGCCTTTGCTTTCCATTCCTCTACCGCTCTCCCTCCATTCTTCCTCTCTCTCTCTGCAGCTCTCTGCCTTTCTTTCTCTCTCTGTCTCGAGCAGGAGAATGGCCCTGCCTCGGGGTTAGGAGATAGACACATTCTCGGCTCCGCGGAGGGAAAGCTTTGCCCATGCAAAGCAGGAGATTATCTGCCATTTCCAACAAAGACCAGGTTCAATGGTCACCGTGGCAAAGAAACAAATAAAACAAAGGTCAGAAAACATGCATAGTAAGCCGTTAAAGCTATCTGCCAAGGCCTTGGAAATATTATGAGCATGTCATATTCCATCACAGCTTTCAGTGCACGGAAAGAGGCCCATTTCAATTCTACGCATGTGCACGCTGGAGGGAAAAGGTGTGTTGAAATAGAAAAAAAAAAAAAAATCCAAAAAAGATGGTACCTTCAGACAACAAGGCAGCATGTCTGTTGATGTGGTGCCTGCTGCTTTTTGGGAAAGTGGTAGTTTGACGTCTCTGTCAGATGGAAAAGAGCGCGCGAGGATGAAAAGACGGCGTTTGTGAGCCCCTCGTACCATCCTGCGGCACGTGTGAGCGATCCGAGTTTGTCTCGTAAGGAGAAAATGCTCTCTTCGGTGAGAGAGTCGGAGGGGGAGGAAGGGGGGAGGGAGATGGAGATGACAGAGTGACATGATGACTCATCATCTGCGTGGCACATCTTTCACCTAATAACACCCAAACTCTAGATCACAGGGGGGGAACAGAGAGAGATGGAGGAACGCAGAGGGACATAAAGAGTAAGTCAGAGCCGAGGGAGGGTGGAGACAGATAGACGCTCAACGACAAGGTCTTAAAGGAGGCGTTTGAGCTAAAAAAAAGAAACGGAAATGAAGATGACAAAAGGCAACATCAGACGGCAATGCAAGTGACTGCAAGTGTACGTCTCGAATCGGTGTGTATGTGTGCATGTTTTGCCCCTCAGCATGTGTGTCTGCGGTGTGCGTGGGAGGAGGGGTGGGCGATATTTTTGAGTTAGTAATCCAAAACCCATCACCACAGGGTGCTCTCTGACAGCGGTTTCTCTCACAGGTTCCTTTATAACAGCACCCCCTGTTTATTCATCACATTTCATTTTTATTAAGTTGAAATTTGAGATAGAAGACGAGAGAGGGGAAGAAAGAAAGGGGAGGCATCCGGTGTCGTGGCCCCGCCGCCTCACTCGGGACGTGTGCAGCGATGAGGCGGCGACAGCCACGGGACAGAATAGATTATGACTCCGTCTCTGCTGATAATGAACCCGTAACAAGTACGGGGCCCCGGGGCCGACAGGGGGCCGCGGTGCCAGTCAGCACTTTTTCCCCGCCACTCTTTGCGCACTGCTGTTTTGGTGCGGAGGGGGGAAGGGGTTGGGAGCGAGCAAGATTTCTTTAAAGCCACCCACTTTCTGTATCTTATCATCAGGGGAGCGCGGAGATGGCTGAACTGGTTCAATCAAGATGGTGATAAGATGAGGAAAGCTGCCGACTCTGCAGCTCTCGAGGAGCGAGGCTTAGCTTAGCGCTGCCCATGGGGTGGGATGGAGAGAGGGAGGGAGGGACGGTCCCCGCCAAGAGTTTGTGTGTTTGGTGTGTGCGGGGTCCTAATCACTGCACAAACTCTATCGCTGAGCTGCGAGCGAGATGAATAGCAAGCCTGCGTATGTGTTTGGTGTGGGTAAAGGAGAGCGGTGCTCTGGGGATTGCCTGTCCGACCAGAGGTCAAACCACACCTCCCGAGATCAATAAAGCTGTGTAATGTTTCCAGCGCCTAATGGGAGATCCACTGCAGCTATTTACACCGCTTAACACACACATACACGCACAACCTGAATTAAACTATTAAAAGATGCAATTTTATTCAAAGCACATGAAGTTAGCAGGTGAATTAAACCCATTTATGCATAGAAACATTACCAATATATGTGCCGCTGCAAAGTCCACTTCACTACAGCTATTATTAAACCTCCTAATCTTTGTGTTGTGTTTATAAGAGCGGAGAGACAGCGTTTGTTTTCAGCATATGTAAATCCATCCTTTTAGGAATAGATTTACATATTTAGTTCACTCAAAATGCATTCCTCTTTTTTTGTTCTTCCTGTGCAACCATCATCCCTGCCTCTATCTGTTGTCTCGTGGGAATCTCACCGATAAGAGCCTCAAAGCAGTTGGCCATGGCGTGTCGCAGGTCCGACTCCCGGCACAGATCTGGTCCGTGAGCGTAGAGCATGAAGCGATCTAACTCCAGTTTCTGTAAAAGACAAACACATTCATATCAGTGTGCCGCCACCGACACCTCAGTAATAGCCTCTTGAAAAAGTAATAGCATTTTTTTTTTTTTGGTATTGCACATTTTCATAGGCTCTCCATGGAAAACAAGAGAGGAAAAAAAAAAAAGAAGGGGGCAAAAAACTCGAGGGAAATGAAAAAGATTGCCTGCCCTTGCTGGAAAAGGTTCTACTTCATGGCACTGACAGATGTGCCCATGTGTTGTCCAGCTGTGGCATGATGCACTAAGCCAGCACAGGAGGAAAATGCTCACACACGTGCATGCACGCACAAAATTACACTGGCAACAGACACACACACAGAGACATGCTAGATAATCCCAAGATAAATTGTGAAATAGCACAGTGGTGACCTTCATTCTGTCTGAAGAGTTCTTTCACTGGTAAAACACTTCTTTTTTTTTCCCTACAAGTACGTATAAAAGACAAGTGGGCTTTAAGCTGCACCGCCAACCGACCCTCCACCTCAGTGACATTACACATAAAGAACTAATGTTGAATTGATTACACTGGTTACTATGAAGCTACTACTGAGCTTATAAATATGGATTATTATAATAATAATAATGTCAAATGTCTTATTTTTATCTCTGTGGTACTAGTTTACCTCATATCCCTGTATTTAACATACCTCTACCTATGTGCGTGTGTCTGTTATATATGTGCAAATCTATACAAGCACACCTTGATGTACTGTAAACAATAGTGTATCGAACACAATACTTGAAGTTAGGGTTGTCAGGATATCAGACTTTCATTACAGGATTATTGTGGCCTAAAAGAATTCATGAAAACAATATCTATATTAAAAAATTTAAAAAGAAAACAAAAAATAAATGCACATGTGGAATTTGCACATCTGTTTACTACCTCATTTAATTTTATTTTAAAGAAAAATTGGAACTTGCACACTTTGCTATTGTATATAGTATGTTATTGTTATTCTATGTTCATATTTTATATTTTCTAAGCTAGTTGTAGTAGTCTGGTATATTTATAGTGTAATCTAATATATTCTTTATATTGTGTATACTACAGATATTATCTCTAGTGTTGGTATGTGTATTTATTGTATATTTACTGTTCCTGTGTACTGTCTGGATAACCTGCTGCTGTAACACAAGAATTTACCAATTTGGGATCAATAAAGTTCATTTATCTATCTATCCTTCTATCTATCCATACATCTATAATAATGTTATCAGTTAAATTCATCTTTATCTTTGTTTACGGTGCATTTTGTCTCTTTTTTGGCAAATCAATTACACACAAAATATGAGTTTAGGGAGGTGGAGAGAGTCTGTAACCATAACTGTATATACTAAATTATTTAAGAGGTGCTAGATTATTTACATCATATTTGTATTATTAACATGACATCAATATTTATTTTTTTAAATATAACGGTTATCGTCAATACTGGTATATCGCAACAACCCTACTTGCTTTACGAAGTATATTACTGAGCACTATTATAGTATAGTGTATATTCAATACATATCAGAGTCAAAGTCCTAATATTTAGTTTTGTCTCTATTTTGTTAGACTTTATTTTATTCTAGGTTTTTATTATCAATTATGGCTTTCTTTATTGAATCATGTTTCTTTCCAACAGTAATAATCCAACAATTTCTTTCCTGATTTATGTAATTTAGCAGTTAGAAAATAAACCTAACACTGCTTCACCTAAGGACAGTAACCACATACATTTACAAAACTGTTTTAAGACTAAATTACACAATAAAGCCACATAAAGTCTCATCTACATTGTGATCCGCTAAAGGTGGAGCAAGATGCCAAGTCTGGCTGCAAATACGATATCCATCCAATCACATAAAAGAAACAACATAAAAGGACAACACGAGTTCATTTGTGCGAGGTTTGTCTCTATTGTGGCAGTTGTGACACTTTAATTTCCCACTGGGATTAATGAAGTGCTCTATTTATGTTTTTACCCCCCTTCGTTTTAATTCTTCTAGTTTTTAATTACTTTGAATTCTACTGTAATTGTGCTCGATGTTGGGAGACGGTTTGTCATAACTGGTCTGAACAAATACTGTTTATTTGAGTCAAAACTCTCCTCTAATTGACCCAAAAACTACAACCAAGCTGCTCCGGAACGAGGCAGTGGACTTTTAGTCATGGACAACTCGTGGGTTTGATAAAGTTGTGTGAGAATAAAGAAGAAGTATAAATGCTCAATCTAATAATAATAATGAAATGCTTAGTTTACATTTAATGTAAAGAAGTGCTGTGATGTGTGGGACTCTGGGTCAGTCAAACTTTCTGCAACTTTTTCCTTTGAGCCCCGTCAAAAGTAGCCCAACTTGATTTCCCTGGCAGCGCACCACAGACGAATACCAGGCTAAAACAGTCAGGGTGCTATTTAATTATGGCTGATAACTGTTGGTGGTATCCCACCCCCCGTGATTGCACACACAAATTAAATCACAATTCATAAATACTCCAACTCAGAGGGAACCCGTTCTGACTTTTAAGCCTTCCAAGTGAAGTGGTGGATTGTGCCGTTGCTCGCTGAAGATATTTTTTGAAAGATAATTGCGAGTGTTCTTGAGCAGACGGCTTTAGAGGAGCCTGGTAAACAACTTGGCAACGTCGAACACTGTATCACACTCACTTTACCGCGAGCGGCAAATTGAAACAAGCCAAACTGCTACACAGCACTAATGCAGATCCGGGCGGCTGCATCTTTGTATTCAGCAGGGAGCAACATGAAAGATTGAAGTTTTTAATTGCTTTCTCCACATCACGGGACGATTATTGTTGTGTTCTTTACAAACGTGCCAGTGAGTGCGGCTTGGCTGTACAACGCTGCCAGCGAGAGAGAGAAGGAGGGAAGCAAGGGGGCCTAGCGATAACAGGAACTGGAGAGTGTTTCAGGAAGACTTCTAGGGGCCCACAGGGACCCCAGCCGCACTAGTCTAGTCCTCCAAAACAACAACCTTTTAACTCCAATTACAAACCTGAGGGGCCCAAAAAAAAACGGTAGGGATGGCAGCAAGACAAAATTACTCTTTTCCCCAGTGCCCCCTTAGAAAGAAGCAAAGTCATAACGGCAAGACAGAAAACAATAACACTGTCTCAAACATGTTCTCCTGTCAGTTCGCAGACCTTTGACCTGAAGGAGGAGGACTTGTTATGAGCTTACCTTGGCTAGCATGGCTAAGTGCTGGTTCTGTACGATGGCTGTTCTGTACGTGGCCAGGCCGCCCTCCTCTAAACTGGGAAAGAGGTAGTACAAGTGGACACTGTGGACGGAGAAATGAAACACAGAATTAGAACAGGTGAAGTCACCGGATCGCAGACTTCATGGTTTGGAGGCATTTTTAGTTGGAGAATATTCCATATTGTCTTCATATTTCTAATTTATTGTCTGAATACATGGATAGTACTCATAAAACAAGAGAGAAATACGACACAAAATGGTTAGATATTTGTTAAAATGCCTCATCCAGCTTTCACCAATTTATTGTCAAGACCACCTAATTAATTTCCCAGAGATTTCCAGCCTCTCCAGGTCTGTGTTGGAACCCAGAAATGGACGCAGACGCTTCAGTAGTTCCACAGCTGGGTTCCGGGCGAGCAGGTTCCATTTTCATTACGGTCCAGCGTCTCCCTAACCACGGCGTATCATTTGATTTCATTTGAATTAAAACAGCCCATTTAATTCAGTCATTTCTAATCAATGCAAAGAGAGGAAAGCAGGTGGTGTTCTGTTTTTTTCCAAATTCACGAGAGGTCTATTTGTCAGGGTATTGTAATCTTAGTGTGAAAACAAAGCACTTGGAATTAATAAAAAGCACTTTAGTGTAATGAAAAATAATTAGACTAGTTTGCTGGCAAAAGTATCAGTCGCAGAGAGCGGCTAACCGGCTACATAGAATTCCTCAGGTACAAAAACACATTGTGTTTGTGCCTCTGTTTATTTATCAGAAGCTCATTCTTTTAAGATAAAGAAAACGGCTTTAAAAAATGTTGAACGAGTGAACTATTAACTCCGCTGACCGTGCAGTGCATCAAAGGGGCATTAAGTGGACGTATAAACAGTAGCTGTTCCCAGCCGGTAACTCTGAATCTCATCTGCAATCCATCCCTCATGTGCTCTTCCTCACATGTTCTGCAGCAGCGCTTCTTCAACACAAGTGATGTTTACTCACCACGCTTTGTTATTAATGCAACTCCAAAGACAACTTCTGGTTTTCCCTTTTCAAGCATTTATTTTTAATAATCATTGCTAATTTTGTATTATTGTTGGCTGGATATAACAGAATATGGTAGGCTAAGTTTCACCACTGGCCGTTTGAGAAAGCCACCGAAAGAAAACATGTTCTTTGTTTAGATTATCAAACGGACAATGAATCATTGATGTGATCATTGATTTGTTTCTGGCTGCTGGTGTTAGCCTTAACTAGGATTAGAAACAACCAGAACAATCCCAATTTGAACTAGAAAAGGCATTTCCTGCTGAAAAATGCGTGGGAATGCTGACAGCTGAAATTTATTGCAAAGCATTGCTGAAAATGCAGAAATGTGAAATGACTTGCCTAAAAATGTTAAAGCTCAAATGCATTGCACTGCTGAACACCCTAGAAGATGAAATGTACAACTGGCAGAGCTGGAAGCTGAACTGCATTAGCTAAAGAAGCTAAGAGCTGAAACACATCGTTAGAAAAGCTGGAAGCTAAACTGTAATACTGTCAAAAGTGGTAAATAAGAATTTTCATAAATAGGCGGAAAGAAGAAATGCTTTGTATGTATATCAGACGGACAAACTGCTAAACACAAAGAGAGACAGAGAGGGAGAGAGAGACAGAGAGAGAGAGAGAGTAGTATTTGGGTGAAATTAACCTTTAAAATCTATAAGTTGTTACACAGAAAGTGGTATTTGGGTGGAAAGTACCAGTAGGAATTGTAGTTATAGTGTAGTAGTAGTAGCAGAAGGAGCAGGAGCAGTAGTAGTAGTATTAGTTGAGACAGTAGGAATAGCTGCAGGATCAGTAGTAATAGTAGCAGTAGTGGTAGCAGTAACATCACTGGTAGTAGTAGCAGTAACAGTAGTAGTAATAGAAGAAGCGGTAAAAGTAGTAGTAGTAGCAAAAGCAGTAGTAGAAGTAGTGGCAATAGTAGTAGTAGTAGTAGTAGTAGTAGTAGTAGAAGGAGCAACAGTAGTAGTATTAGTAATAGTTGTAGTAGTAGAAGCAGCTAGAACTTTTAAAACT
>CAKAOH010003970.1:0-20433 GCA_916701665.1 Sebastiscus tertius
TTGAAATTCTAAAATAAATGCATACAGTTAAGTGGTTTTCAATCTGTAGTTTTATCTTTCTGCCACTAGAGGTCAGAGCAGCATCATTGTAATATTCCTCCAATAAGGCCTATTGCACAGATTATTGACTGACTAGCAGTCAGTCTCTTGTGATGGTGACCCCACCGCTTATATATCAAATATAGGCCAATCAATCCCTACTTAATGAGTGGACACTATACAGCTAATTAGGAAACACGGATATGTTCGAATGACAATATGCATCTAGAACAGATAGCTACCAACAATGTAGGGCTGTTTGATTTTGTATGGATGATGTGCTTGTCTGAGTGTTAAGTGTGCTCTGCTTATCAAAACAGATTTTCACAGGGAGAATATATATTGCTTGTGTAAATACCTCAGTTTTATCTTATCTGTTTTCCATCACATTTGTCCTTCTGGTCTCAGCTTCTGGGAAGCATCCTGACTGCAAGACATTCATCTCTAGAGCATATTTATTATGATCATATGCTAGTTGTTTTGTTTGATTAATGGGTTGGCTATGGGTCAGTAACCGCAGTATTGTCATCAGAACATTATTAACGACCAAGGAGAGAGAGGACTGTGTGTGTGTGTGTGTGTATAAGTGTGCACAGTTCCGTGTGTGTGTGGCACGTGCGTGGACGAATGCTACACGCAGCATCGACAAACGGAAATAGATGAATGGAAATATTGCAGTTTTATCTGAAACCAATAAGCAGAGGGAAGTGCGGTTCGCCTAAAAATGGCCACATTTAATGTGGTGATTTGTCAAAAAGGAGCCTGAGAACAGACCTGGGATAGAAGAGGAGGGGATATATCTGTGTTTGGAGGCGTACGAAATAAGGAAGGGGAATACAGTTGTGTTATTTAGGTGAAGGAAGTGAGAGCTATAGCCTTATTCGTCATTTGGTTGACCTGTGTGTCACTCTGGAGATGGATGGGCCTATAAACACATGCTCTTCAGAAATATTTGTTTTATAATTGTAGGGTGAAAAGCTGTGGTTCTTCCTAAAGTGAGGCATGCGTGAGAAAACTTGTATTCCTGCAGCCAATGTTAGCTCTTCATGTGTTCACACAGCTGGTTCGACTGTTATCAGATCATTAAATGGGTGTTATCAGTGGTTATATATGGAGGACAGAACCTGACAAAATAAAAATTAAAAGAATAAATAATAAATGACTCGATAAATATGTCATTAAATGCAGCACATATAATATTAAAAATAATTATAGCCATGAATTTATTGATAAAATGTGACATAGATATTTCTGTTTTAATTTGCTTCTTTATTTATTTATCTTTGTATTAATTACTCTTCTGTTTAATTTTCCCTATTTATTTATGTATTTATTTTTTATAATTTTCTTTTAATAATTGTTTTTATTTTTGCACTTATTGCATAATTTTCCCTTTGCATTTCATCCCCTTATGTATTTCCCCAAACTTATTTATTTCTGTATTCTTTTCTTTATACATTTCTTTGCACATTTCTTTTAACATTTCTTTATGCATTTCTACCTCATTATGCAAATGAGGGGGCTGTCACTCAGATGTAACCCATAAATAGATAAATAATAAATGCAAAAATAAATAAATACATTTTAACATTAATACAAAATAAATACATAAATAAAAGGGATGATTTAACAGAAGAGTAAATAAATAAGGGAATTAATACAAAGACAAATAATAAAGAAGCAAATTAAAACAGAAATATCTATTTATGTCACATTTTATAAATTAATTAATGGCTGCATTTATTTTCAATATTATTTTTGCTGCATTTAATGACATATTAATTTATTTATGGAGTCATTTATTTATTTTTATTTTGACAGGTTCTGTCCTCCATAGTTATAAGCCTCATGTGGGTCAGAAGGAGCCTGCTACACCCACTAGTAGGTTTTTATCATTGATTCACATGGGCGATCACCAAAAGCAGGACTAAAAGAAGATAACAGTGACCTCTAGCAACCGTAGTAATCATGACAGGAGCAAAAGCGACCAACAACATGTAGTTGCCTTTTTGTTTACAACGTTAGGTTTCACTTTCACTTTCCAAACGTAGTTATTTTAAGCCAAAACACAATCTTTTCCCCTAAACTTAACTAAGTGGTTTTGTTGCCTAAACCTAAAGAAGCTGTTTGTTTGTGTTAAAAAACGTAACGTTCATTCAGTTTGACGTATTAGAAAGTGTAGTTTATTAGTTTTCACTTTTACATTGTAGTAGGGATAGCAGGCCCCTACTGACCCACATCTATGAGGCTTATAATGACTGATAATGCACATTTAATGAGCTGATAACGGTCGAATCGGGTGCACCACGCATGTAAAAACACCCACATATACTCTGGTTTGCAGCAGTGATTGTTTTCACCCTCTGGCACAGAGTGCATTGTGATGTTATTGTGTCAGCTAAATAGGGAGCGCTTGTTTTGCGCTCGCCATGAGTGACTGCAGAAACATTGTACTAATGTCACTGAGCATCACTTCACTGGTGTTTTACACCAGCAAATCTCTCTGCAGAAAAAGCGTGTGTGTGTGTGCGCGCGAGTGTGTGTGTGCGTGAGTGTGTGTGTGTGTGTGTATTATTGTAAGACATGACAGTAAGTTAAGGTGACTGTTGGTCACGAGACAGTGTGACAGAGGATGTATGTGGATTACAAAGTGTACAGTTACATAACTCTGTGCTACACACACAAAATGAGATCTGTATGCACTACCCTAAAGGAAGAGTTCAACATTTTGGGAAATAAAAATAAAAAAATATATATTGACATGTGAATTAATCACACGAAAACAAAACGCTGCCGGTGTGTAACAGCCTTTAAAGTGGAAATGAAACGTTCAACTAAGCTGGTTTACTAAATGGATTTCCATTCTAATGAACCATTTTAAAACAAATATGACAAATGTCAGCATTTAAGAGAAAAAAAGAAGATCTGTGTCATCTTTCCTGCAGCTTTCGTAACAAGAGCGCTGCCATGTTGCAGTACTCTTTGCGCCTGTGACGTCACTCGGTGGGTTGGCCCGGCTGAGTTACCCAGATACAACAGTAGAGACCGTGAAATACGGAGACTGAGGAGACACGGGACAGAAGAAAACAGAAGAGGGGGGGGGCGGGGGGGGGGCACTATTGTATTGCTCCTGGATGTTAAGATGAGTTTTACAATGTTGTTATGAAATGGACTGTTTTGTCCTTGGTTTAAATGTTGTAAAACTCATCTTGGTGAGCAACTAACCAACCGAGTGACATCATAGGCTATAGAGAACTGCAACATGGCAGCGCTCTTGTCACAATTAGATGAAACGGATCTTCTTTTTTGCTTTTCATGCTGACATTTGTCATGTTTGTTATATAATTGTTCATTAGAGTGGAAATCCCTTTAGTAAACCAGCTTAACTTGGTTGAACGTTTCATTTCCTCTTTAAAAAGAAAACAAACATTCTGTGGGTCCACTAAATCAGCCTCCCATTCATCGTCTATGGAGCAGCTCCAGACTTTATACCCGATGACGTCACAAGTTTGAGACTTACTTCTCTGCTACTGTTTTTTGTTGTTTTCCATGACAATGACAATAAAGTCTCTATTCTGTTCTATTCTATTCTTGTTTTTGGCTTTGAGAGAGAGTAGCTCACGGTCAAAAATATTAATTTAACTTTCCCCGGCCATGGACATAACATATTGGAATTCTTAATTTCAGTGGTGTTCCCCTTTAAAGTTCATGAGGCGGGAATACATTGACAGTGTGATGCTAATGGAAGTCAAGGGGGGCGTTAATTTAAGGCACAGGCTGCCTTTTCATGCTGAAGGGTTTAAACACCCACACATGTCCTAGATAGAGGAAACCTCAGTCGCTCCTTTTCCTCCTTTTCCTCTTTTTTTCCTGCATGAAATACTCCATTTTAGGGAGAATGACTCAGAGATGGTTGAAAATCCTAATTGCAGCCACTAATTGTTGATGCACTGTAAGGAGAGTGTGCTTTCATATGCTTCCCACCAATCACACTGGTTACAGTTTTGTCCCGCTCTTGCAGATGCATTTTTAATTTAGTGTAGAAAGGAGAATGCCTTTTTTAATACAGCATTAAATTGGAACCATCATTATGTTTCCTCAGTTAAAATAATTATTTTCAGAGGATAATCAGTGCAAGGTGAGAGCACACTGATGAGCCACACTGCCTCTCTCTCTCACACACAGACACACACACACACACTGGTTGTTTTGGTCCCTTTCTTTGTGGTGGAGTATTTTTACCCCATCCTCAGGGCAGCACTGAACTTAATGGGAAGCGAAGGCTTGTCCACTATGGTTAGTATGTGTGTTTGTGTGTGTCTTCACATGTGTGTGTGTGTGTGTGTGTGTGTGTGTGTGTGTGTGTGTCCTAGTTGTTTACCGTGCCCCCTCTCACTCTCCTCCTCACACCCTCCAGCTCTGACAGCGCCCCGACTCATCTCTACGACGATGAACGCGACATGCTGCTTTCCGATTGGCCAGACGTGAGCTGTGACCTGTCTGCTTCTCCAATCTGCATCCAGACTGGATGTGAGAGGTGCGCGTCAGTTATAGGAAACCCGCGCATCACAGTGACGCAAAAATAACAGTGTTTTTTTCCCAGACCTATAGTCACATTTATTCCCATAAATCTATGAATTGTGATTCTGACACCGTATAAGGAATACTCATAAGACGTCATCACAGATTCTACGATTCAGTGATGCTCCTGTTAATCTTCCTCCATGCAAGAGTGCTTGGGTAGATTAACCCTTATTCACCACAACATCTGAGCATCTTCAGATGTGTGCAACTGTGAGTGTGATTGAGCTTCCTGGTTGTCCACTAAGCATCGAGCCTCCTCAGGGTCACTGCCCCGTCAGCAGGACCCCCCTATCAAGGCCTCCAAAGAGCTGAAGGACGCTCACTGATAGAAAATTCTCTAAAAGTGGACAAATTGGAGAAATTGTTAAAAACTCTGGGTGAAAGCTTAACTTTGCCAAGGCCCCCTTGGTGTTGACCTCAACCCTCAGCTAATAACAAGTGAAGAACAGCTGACTTACTGCACCTTGATCTGCCCTCAGCGCTGCATCCAAGAGGAATGAGGTGGGGTTTGTGACAGTGAGGTCAACGGTATGAGTCCGTGGACTGGATGTGAAATGTGGAAAGATACTAGAAGCTCTGCCGAGATGCACATGCGGATTGGAAAAGTTAGGAAATGTGAGTAACAGCATGCTGAGTTTACATTTTCTGGATAAAAAAATAATTTAAAGGTCCCATATTGTGAAAAGTGAGATTTTCATGTCTTTTATATTATAAAGCAGGTTTAAGTGATATATAAATACTGGGAAAGTATCAAAACACAAAATATACGGACAAACACACTCAGTCCGTATTAGAAACTGTGTGTTTGAAACAAGCCGTTAGGAATTCTGTACATTTGTGATGTCACAAATCTACAACATTTAGACAATTTCACAGTTTTAAACGTAAACATTCTTAATGTGTCCCAGTTTATTTCCTATTGCAGTGTATGCGAATGACATCAGCTGACAGGAAGTAAACATGGACCCAAGCTGTTTCCCAGCAACACAATTCCGTTGCCATTCCATTGCCATTCCATTGAAATGCGCTAAAATGGAGCGTTTCTGATCGAGGGTAAATACAGGTATATTCAGACAGACAGTATGAGAAAAATAATGTGTTGTTTGAACATTAAAGCATGTAAACATGTTCTAGTAGAAACCCAAAATACAAGTATGAACCTGAAGATGAGCACAATATGAGACCTTTAAAAACAATTTATTATTCTAAGATGAACACTGGGTATTGTTGAGTGTTTTGAGATGCAGCCACACAAGTTACTGGATCCTAAAACTACCTGACTATGTATAAATGAAGGGACAAATCAACAACTTCTCCACATAGGTGGTTCTTGTCCAAAAAGCATACAAAAAAAATCTAGGTGACATCACATATTCATGTTTTCTACAGTTTACGTTTTAAAACCTAACTTTTTTTTAAAAAAAAAACTTTTTAAATTCACATTTTTTCTAGATTATTTTGTGTCCAATCGTCTCCCAATAAAACGGCAAAAATTGCTTTGAAAACAGGTTAAGATCATAATCGACTTCAAATAAAGCGTTTCATTTTCTAGGAGCCTCGTGCTCACAGACGCCCAGAGGCACAAGAGACCTTTCTAAATAGTCTATGGATCGACTCGGCTGTGCAATCAAACTACACATAAGAAAACTCTCAATAAACCTTATAAGAACAACGCAGCCGGCCTATGAGTAATAAAAGATATTTATATTTATTTATAACATTATATTCATCTTATCCAATCAATAGTTTCTGATGGCAGAGATTAAACTATAAAACTATGTACATTAAAATGTGGACATTTTTGCAGACGTAGTGAAATGCTATGATATACTTGTGGCTTTTATACAGTTAATACAGAGACACATTCTTAGTGTGTTGTCACTGAAAAGTCAAAGCTACTTGTGCTGCAATGTCTGCAACGAGCAAAAATAACAGTTGGCTACATTTTCCTAAACCGGGATGATCCTCCCTGGAAATGGAAAACTGTCAAATTGATGAGCGAATTTTCAATTAAGAGTGCGTGTGTGATAACTGATTGTTAAAGAGGACCTATTATGCTTACTTTCAAGTGCATATTGTATTTTAGGTTTCTACTAGAACATGTTTACATGCTTTAATGTTCAAAATAACACTTTATTTTTCTCATACGGCTGTGTTGCTGCGCTTCTTTTCACCCTCTGTCTGAAATGCCCTGTTTAAGCTCTTACCCAGCCTGCTCTGATTGGTCAGCTGGCCCACTCTGTTGTGATTGGTCAACCAAACCAAACTCTTCGGACTACGCTCCAGCTCCGCTCTAATTAGCTTTGTTTGAGGGCGTCCCAAACTTACTGCTAGGCAGGTGTTATAATAATGTGTTACTTGGTGACATCACCACGTTACGGAAGAAAAGGCGGGACTTCAAGCGATTTAGGCCGTTCAGGAGCAGTGTTGCTGCTGTGGGGCAGAGTAACTCCCTTTGGCATGGACTTTGGGCTTTATAACTTTGCAGACCTTTTACATGCACAAAAAACTACACAACACACTAAAGGAAAAGGAAAAAGCATAATAGATCCTCTTTAATGGATATGTGAATGTGTGTATGAGTTGACAGATATAAAACGCTGCCAAATATGGAAGACTCCCTGACAAAAAGGAACATTGGGGACAGTTCAGAATCATCTCGAGTGCAGAAGGCCCGTAATTCCTAGCGACACCCTCGGGTACATTTATAATAATGTCCAACACTCCTCTACTCCGTTTAGGTCTGTATTTAGCACCATTAGCCCGACGTATGTATCCCCTTCTTCCCACACTCCTTCACTCTGCTCCCTAATAGCCTGGATTAGCCACCGCTTTAATAGACTCATCCATCTCCTCTGTTTATTCACTAGTTTCCCTCTCTCACACACACACTTTCTCTCGTTCTGTTTCCTCCCTCCATCTCTCTCTGCTCATGGGCAATTACACAAACAAATGCAGTTTGTTTTCCTCTCCGTCCGACCGGAAGGCAAATGAATGAATTTAGTGGGCAATTGCGTTTTTTAGTTTAAGGTCAGTTGTTGTATTATATTATCGCTGAGAAAAGGTGAAGTCCCAGTGTCACTCCTTCAATTTGCACAGTACATTAGCCATGTAGATTTATGTAAATTCCTGCCACAGAGTTCCGCTTCTGATTGGCTAGAGCTCCACGCCCCCGCAAAGCACTCTCAGGAGCTTAAATCCAAAGATTTGCACAGCTTGACGGGGACGCGAAAGGGGAGGCAGAGGGGAACGGCTTTTTTTTGTCAGCTGACGTCGCCGGGTTGGCGGTCGTCAGACGTACGTAAAACACCCACGTTATGATTCAGGCAAAAAAACATGTACGGAGCTTTGAGTCCCTGTCATGGCTTCTGTTCTGAAGGGCAAATCAAGGACAAGCTTTCTGATTTTGTTTTTCAGAATAAATGTCTAAAATGTTAGATGTTAAAATTAGTCCAAATCCTTGAATGAATCTATAGGCAATTTTATTTTTGTTTACACTTAAACACAACACACGTTTCTGCACATTTTTCTACATTTGCCCCTTCTCAAGCCTTTCAAAATAAGACACTGCTTTCTCAACTCAGGTCACTGGAGATAACTCCTCAATTAACCGACCAGCTGTAGGATGCAGCAATGTGTGTGTGTCTACATGCTGTTTATTGATTAGCTGCCATTTCCCTAAACCAGATTGTAAAGTATAGAAGCACCCTGAAGCAGCCAGGATCACACACACACACACACACACACGCGCGCTGATACACTCACGGGTTTTAAACTAAACAACGTGTGTTACTGTAAGCGATGACAGGGATGCTTCAACTTTAAACCGTCAGCCCCCATCCACCGCCCCCCGAGTGCCGACCCCATCTCTTCCGTCATGTTTTTCCTTTTGCTTGATTCCCTGAGGGGAGGAAAATGCCTCTTATCAGTCACAACCAGATGCAGCACTGTGTGTGTGTGTGTGTGTGTGTGTGTGTGTGTGTGTGTGTGTGTGTGTGAGTGGATAATCCCCTGCCTTTGCTTTCATTGGCTCGGCGCTAACCCGTTTTTTTTGGGAGGGGGGGTTTTGGAGTGTAGCTGATGACTTAGGGGTTTATTTTAGAAAGAGCTGTATTTCATTTAGCATTCTAAAGGTTGTGTCTTTTAAATGGCACAGCAGTCATTACAACGGGAAACATCTTAAGAGTGGCATTTCAGGAAATTCATTATAAACTGTTAACTCTCGGTTAACCGGTTTGTGTTTGCATCCGCTGACTGTATTAGAGCATCAATGTGAGTGTGTGTGTGTGTGTGTGTGTGTGTGTGTGTGTGTGTGTGTTAGTATACAGTGACTCACTGAGCTTGTCTGAGAGTGTTAGTGCCAGTTCAGCTCATTTTGTTTTTACCAGCCTGCTCCTCCACAGAATCTGCTTTCCTCATCCATATTTGTGGTGATGCCCTCCGTGGTATGAGCGTGTGTGTGTGTGTGTGTGTGTGTGTGTGTGGGAGTGTGTGTGTTTACATTCAGCAAAAACACACAACAGTCCACCTGCACGTGAAAAAAGGAACACTTCATTATGGGATGATTTCTCATCACCAATCCCCACCGTCGTCAACATCCATTGGCTGCAGATGCAGAGCAGCTTTTTTCATCAGGTCCTCCATTCAGCGCCTCGGCAATGATCACATGATGCCCGCGTGTGTGTGTGTGTGTGTCGTGGTGTGTGTCTGTGTGCAGCCCTATTGCCAAAATTGAGAAAAACTCTCCCCGCTGTAGTTGCCATAGTAACCAGCGATTCGCCGCATCTGGCAAATTATAGGGTTGTATTGAAGGGCGAGAGGGTGTGCGTGTACGTGAGAGTGTAAAGTGTGTGTGATTGTAGGAGAGTGCGAACTTCTCCTGCATACAAAAGCTGATGTTCAGGTGAAAAGCAGAAATGGAGGATCGATTCCGATTTTCGCAGCCAATCAATGTCCGATAAGACAGCCCTCACACACACACACACACACACACACTATAGACAAAGAGACACACACAACCTGGATCATTAATAGCAGTTATTAGGCTCTTAAACTCAGAGCGTGTTGAGATGCTGTCCTCCCAGAGGGCAGCTCTCTGAACTGATGGTTTATGACTTTATTGAGGACGAATGAATGGAGACAGAAGAGAGAGAGAGAGAGAGAGAGAGAGAGAGGTTGTCTCCAGTGACCTTGCAATAACGTCTCCACCGCTGATGAAGGGTGTACAGGTATGAAGAGAGAGAGAGAGCACAGGGGTTCAGATGATTCCTAATGTGTGGAGATGTTGGGGGTCACAGTGATTCTCCTCCTCGCTCTTTTTGTTCCCGATTGTTCCCTTTCAGTCATTTAAGCAGCATTGGGCGATGGACTCTTACATCTACCAACACACAAACACACTATAAGATGAATAGCTGTATTTGACATTCAATGATATTGCCATTGAACAAAATGATTTCCAATAAACTGAACCAGAGTTAACAGTAATTTATTTATCACAATATTTGTCAGTGTAAAAATCATTCGTGGGTCTATAAACATATACAAATATTCCATTACAAGTAGAAGTCTTGAATCCAAAATGTCACTTAAAGAGGACGTATTATACCTGTTTTAAGGTGCATATTAGTATTTTGGATTTCTACATGCTTTTATGTTCAAAAATACTTTACTTCTCTCATTCCGGCTGTGCTGCAGCACCTCTTTTCACCTTTGCTGATCCACTCTGTTGTTATCAGGCCAATAAATAGGCGTTATCAATCGCTATAAGCACCATAGATAACTTCTTTAGTTTAAGGCAATAAAACTATAACTTCTTTAGTTTAAGGCAATAAAACTATAACTTCTTTAGGTTTAGGCAATAAAACTATAACTTCTTTAGTTTTAGGCAATAAAACTATAACTTCTTTAGGTTTAGGCAATAAAACTATAACTTCTTTAGGTTTAGACAATACAATTATAACTTCTTTAGGTTTAGGCAATAAAACTATAAATTCTTTAGGTTTAGGCAATAAAAATATAAATTCTTTAGGTTTAATCTTAAAACTATAACTTCTTTAGGTTTAGACAACAGCCCTTTCTGACGGGGAACTAAAGCTGTTATGTCGCACTCTTCAAAGCCACCAGACTCCATTGACAAAAACAGTAATTTTACCTCGCATCTAGTATACTATTCATACAATCCTACATCAAAAAATCCGAAATAACCCTTTCAGTTATTTCCAAACAGCTAACGTTGACTCAGCGTTCCCATGATTCATAACCTTATTGATAACCTTTGATAACCTACGTCACTGCTTTTTGCTAACGGCTGAGTGAACGTTTCCATTTGTAAAAAAAAAAATGGAAAAGAACGCACTCAACGCCGATGGACCCGCCCTTTAAACTCTTTAACACAATTGATGGTGACGTTTGTTGTATACCTGCAAACCTAAGACAGTACATGTATGCGCGGTATGAGCAACGCAACAAGCGTTTTTAAAACAGGAGATCAGCCCTGCCGAGTGGCTTCAAGCATTGCTCTATAAATCACAAGGGTAAATGGTCTGTGTTTAAGGTTTAACCACTCCCCATTAGAGAGCCGTATATAGCTGTCAGCAATGTCTTTATTGGGAACATTATGCTATTTATAAAAACACATCGGTGTTACAGTGCGAGTTTGTTTACTCTTGTCTTCACCCCCGGGATGATGGGAATCTCGTTTTTACTTTTGAACTGAACCAGACGTTGACATCTTTATTTTTACTGTATTTCAATTAAATGAGCGAAAAAAGAGAAATTGGGAGCAGTCTCGGGAGAGAGGAGGAGGAAGAAAAGGGAAAATAGGGGAGGGAAATGAGAAGTAAAGGGAGATGTGAGATCAGATAGAGGAAAGACGGAGGAAAACAGAGGAAGAAGAAGGTGAATGATGGATGGATGTGTGTTTGTGTGTCCGTGTGAGCGAGGGGAGAGGTATACAGAGAGAGAGAGAGGTGTGTGTGAGGGCACCATTAAAGCCTTGTACTATAAATCTCTCACAGTGCGTGTGTGTGTGGAGATAACAGAGGGATGTCTCTCTCCATTCTGGCTCTGTCAGAATGATGTATGCATCCCTTTCTTCCTCCCTGTGAAATATTACAGGGGGGCCCTGTGTGTGTGATCTCAGCCAGCATGTGGCCAACATGTTTGGTAATTCTTCACCTCTTATCAGCGCTCACATGAGGTATTGTAGATGGGAGACTTGTGGCCGCCTGGGAAAAGAGACGAAATGACCCAGAAACACACTCGCACACATACAGATGGCCAGAAAACAAACAAAAAAGATAGAAAGAAAGTCGGGGACAAGGGAGGAACAGGTAACAGATGACCGTGACAGCTTTCCTTGATCGAAGGGCTCCGAGCTTGACAGGTGTGATTGATCACATAATGGCGAGCACATTTCAGCACTCTGCTCTTCATTTAGCTGACAGCATTTTCTTTATGGCACCTTGTGTTATGTTATCATAATCATGCCAGTGCCGCTGGAGCGGACGAGGAATACATCTTTATAATCCCCTCCCCCTCCCCCCACCACCACCACCACCACATGACGCACCAGGATGTCGCCTTCACGCTGTTCCAAATGGCTGCCTCGGCTGTCACTCAAATTACCTCATCGCTCAACTGCGTCATGGACACAGAGAGAAAGAGTGACGGACATGGAGGAGGAGGAGAGAAAGACTGATGCAGAATGTGTTCCTACTCAGGTTCCACCTTGCCATCTCACCTGTCAGGCTACAGGAACTGGTGAGCGATGGTTTTGAGTCTTCTCTTTAAAGCTGCACTAATCAATAATCTTATATAAACAATGGATGAAATATGTGTGATATGTGTGCATTACCTGCCAAGGACCAGATTGCCCACCAACAAAGTCAGCGACCAGCTGGTGAATAAAAGTTGAGCATTTACCAGTTTATTGCTTGATAGGAGGTGGTGGAGACCAAAACTGAGTGAATGTGACATCGGTCATCCAATCCAAACTGACTCTGTCTTCCGTAAGCGCCTCTGCCCGTCTGTCCAGCTGATTAGACTGTTGTCAGGCTATTAAATATTCATTATCAGTCGCTATAAGCCTCATAGATGTGGGTCAATATCGGCCTGCTACACCCAATAGCAGGTTCTATCATCTATTCACATGGTAGATTACTGAAAGAAGGTATAAAAGAACACGACAGCAACCTCTGGCAACTGTAGTAATTATGACAGGAGCAGAAGCGGAAGTCAGGCGCTGTAGTATAGACAGTGTGAAAGTCCATAAGGGTTGGAGGTCAGGGACACAAAACAAAAGACTTTCACCCAGGAGACCGGAGTTCGTGTCTCGTGAGAAACCATCAACGCGTAGTTGTCTTTGTGTTCATAGTTATTTTAACCCAAATGATGTTTTCCCCTAAACTGAACCAAGAGGTATTTTTTGCCTAAACCTAAAGAAGTTGTAATTTTTTTGTCTAAACCTAAAGAAGCCTTTTTATTTGTGTTCAAAATGTGACGTTTCATTCAGTTTTACAACATGTTAGAACGTGTTGCTTTTAAGTTTCACTTTCATGAGTAGTAGGCTTAGTAGGCCCCTAATGACCCTCATCTATGGTGCTTATAGCGACTGATAACGCCTATCTAATGACCCGATAACAGTCGAATCGGGTGGCCTGTCAGTGGACAGCGTCTCGCTAACTTGCTTTCACCATCAGTCGGTGTGGATGATACGTTTGTGTATCTGTTCCAGGAGATGCACGAGTGACGGACATCAATAACGCTTCTAAAAACGCTTTCCTTTGGAATTGGCCTTTAGACTTACATTCATCAGATGGCCAGAACAGACTAAAAATGAATGCTAATGTTGCTCCATATCTTTTAAATATGTAAATAGGCGACAGTTTGCTAACACGATCTTTCACAAACTTTATAAGGTGATAATATGTCAATGTTTTAAGCTTGTTCCACTTCAATTCATGCAGAAGTTGATTCAGAAAAAACATTTTTCAGGACCTTTAAGGGTATGTGAGAGAGAAAGACACATAAAAATACAGTGGAGGAGAACACGTTCTCACATTTTTCTCTCAGAAATCTCCTTAAAGGTATAAACTAGCCTTGTGGATGTTAGATGTGGTTTATGAAGCATACATCCTCTTGCACCATCTCTACCCTTTCACCGCACCTTTATATCCTTAAACCAAATTTTGCCATTTTTAAAGGGGCTCTCTCGCACTTTCAGAAGGTGTGAATACGAGCGTGTCTGTTTTTTTATGGTTAATAGCTTTTTACTATGATCATATTTAACGCTGCTATACTGTTTAACATCCCAGCACAGACCATCTTAGCCTGCACATCTTTGCACAATTATCATTACAGATTCATTCATCAGTTTCATCATCTGATCACAAGACATTTTTTTTATTTAAATTCTGGTAATCAGGTCCCCTCATAAAGTGAGCCAGTGTATAGGCTCTTTCATGGAAACATCTTCCTCTACGGATGGACGGCCAGCAGAAACGACAGAGGCAGAAAATGAAGCGTGGAAAAGGCCGGATGCTGTGAAAAGTGGGAGGCAGATGGATGGAACGGAAGGAAGGGGTGGAAACGCAAAGCCCCCTGAAATGGGCGATGAGTGAGGGAGAGACGGAGATGGAGTGAGGGAAGAAAATGAAGAAATACAGAGTTGATGAGTGAGGAAATGATGAATGGGCTGAAGGAGAGACAGATGGGCCGGCTCCATCAGTGAGCTGAGCGGCAGAGAAATTGAAAGAGTAAGTGAAAGAGTGCTTACGAAGTCAAAGATGATGATGATTGTGATGATGACATATACACACACATAATAAAGTGCCCAGAGGCTGGAGTCATCCTCTTAAATAGATTTCACATTAAAAGCAAAGCATGGGTAATAGTATAAATATTAGCAGTAAAACCCCTCGGCTCGTGTTACGAGGACACAAACAAGTGAGTGATTTAATAGAACAAATGCAATAAACCGGTGTCACCTCAACATGTGTTTCTACTGTATGTGTGTGTGCACCAACGCAATGTAAAAGACAGAAAGGTGAAGACTAATTCCTGGACTTCTAATGGAGGAAATGAACTGATAAACGTGAATCGAGAATTCTCTCTATTTGAGGGCAATGTAGTACAAAAGTTGACAATCATTGGGTAAATGGATTGAACCTCTTGTTTTGGCTGCACTTTGGTTATTATTAATTTAATTTCTGACGTTGTGATAGCCATTATGCAAATGGAATAAATGCACTTGTTGTTGTTGTTGCATTTTGGATGTATTGTGTTGCTACTAACTGTGGCTGCATAGGCGCTGTCTGCTGCTGAAGCGTTTTTGTCATTGCCTTGTGATCACTTTTATTAGGCTTATAGCTATATTTTGTTGTATATTCTTTTGCCAAATTCAATTAAAAGTACATTTATATCAAATGTGCTATGTGCAATATCTGCTTTTATTGAAAAAAAACAAGAACTTCCTTATGAAGTAACTCGAAAATCACAAAAGTAACATGAAAATCGACTATTTTCTTATAGCACCCCCACATATTGGTCACCCTGGCGCCGGCCATGGAGCTAGGCTAGTTGTTTCCCCCTGCTTCCAGTCTTTATGCTAAGCTAAGCTAACCATTTCTCGGGTTACTGTTAATATAGATGTCTGAGTCACATAAGAGGTAGTTAGAAATGTAATATTATTTACCTGAAGAGCTATTTGTTGTGTTGTTTCTTTGTTTTTTCTTTCAGTTTGGTTTTGTAGATGGTGTCGTGTTAAATGGTATTTTGAATTGTCTGTTAATGTAATTTGTGTGTGTGTTTGTGTGTGTGTGTGTGTGTGTGTGTGTGTATACCCCAGGTGGGATAAACCAGCCTCTGTTTTGATGAAGCTAATGAGCATCCTAATAAATTAAATGAAATGGAAAATGAAGGACTGCCACTGAGAAAGACACATTACAGGCCTCATCTGTAAATGACATTACTGTATTCACATAGTATTTGTATTTCAAACACGGATTATTTGAAACAGTGGCCTTCAGGAGCAGCTTGTAATCTATAGATCAGTCTTTCTTTATTTTGATTTGTGACGCGCAGTTACATCACACACACTTTAATTAGCCTCACACGGCCCCTCGTACTGGGAAAGCAGAAGTTTGCCCAACAAATAAATCAATACGTGTAACACCTCACCGTTATGTAGCCGAGTCTGTGACGTCAGTACCTGGCATTTTGTAACCCCCCACTCCCCCGCCTCTCTGTGTGTTATACAAGACACACACACACACACACCCACACACAGCCATAATGGAGCAATTATCCTCTCCAGCTCCGATCTGCTCCTCTGATTGTAATTTGCATTTATTATTAGCCTTCAGCCTGCCAGAGGCTGTGAGGCGTGAGGACGGATCGTCATACACCACATCACACTGATGGACCTGCACAGATGCTTCGTAAACACGCGTGCCCGAGGACACAGCAACACGAGCGTCACCGTGCCACATTCAAAGTTATACTGTACACACACGCGCCACAGATGAAGTCATTTGTATGACAGCACGACGCTGCTTCGTTTCGGTAATGCTGATCACTGTTAATGATATGGGAACAGTATGTTCAGTGGCGTTTCCATCACAGAAACACATGATTCACGTTGTGATGTCCTGAAGGACCACAATGAGTCTTCCTGTCCCTTTTTCCTGCTCTGTGTTCTGCAGTCAAGACGGCCTCGGGGCTCATCATATGGAAATTTGTGAGGAGCAGAGTCTCTCAAGGCACATACAGTACATACAACCCGCCAGCACACTAATAGATGTGCAGGCCGCTGCTCACACACACACACACACACACACACTCATACATGCACACAAAGAGAGTGTGTAGAGGATCACTGGAGTGTGAAATGATTCTGTTATCATGTCGTCTGTGTGGAATATATTTTCCCATCAACCGTCTATGGCAGGTGTGCCTGATGGGCTGCTGGTGCTGTGGGTGTGTGTGTGTGCATTTCGTGGCTTTCTCCGTCTGTCTGTCGATGGGCATGAGGAGTTATGGGTGTGTGTGTGTGTCTCTCTGTTCGCCTCCATAAAAACGTGACAGAAAAGGTGACAGTGTAAGAGCAGCTTTTGCAGCTCACGTTCCACCTTTGTGTTTGACATTTGACATCAAGAGATTCATTTGCTAAATTGCTGTAAAATCAGATCTTACATGACTGGTTGGGTCTGGAAACAAGGTTCAGATGAAGGCAGAACCATCTCTTAAAGGCCCCCCAAACAGCTTCTTACTAAGAGCAATGGGGTCCTAGACGTGGAAACAAGATTTTTTGTCAAAGTTACAACAATTTTGGTTATTTTACACGAGACATGTCTGTATTTTTACCAGCCGTGACAGTGTGTGGCTGGTATTGTCTTCACCTCGTGAGTCTGTGTGTGTGTGTCATCCCGGCAAAATGTGGTCCTGGAGCATAGACTGTATATAAGAAGTGGACGTAGTCACCGTGACGTCACCCATTGGTTTATGGACTGCCGTTTTGAAGCCTCGAGTTTGGCATTTTGGCCGTCACCATCTTGATTTTTTGCAACCAGGAGTGACACAAGAGGGTGGAGCTAAGTACAACCGAATGCTGAATAAGACATTTTTAGGCGACCAAAAAGGTTACAATTAACTTTCATGAACTGAAAACACACTGTGAAAGGGTTAAAGTTGTAAGACGGAAAAACAGACAACACCCAGACCGGACAACGCCGTGGTAGCGACCTGTCAATCACAAGGTAGCCACATCTTAAAGCATCCCCTGCTTTATGGTCTATCTGACTCTAAATGGGACCATAATTTACTAAATGAACATCATGCTGTATTGGAGAAGACTTGAAACTAGTGGTTGAGACAATAAACTCATGTTTATTTATTACACAGCATGAGTTGTAGCTCAGTAAGGTTTACAGGGAACCACACCTCAGTCTGTGTGTTAAATGGAAAAGATATTCTGCTCAAAATGTAGGTTCTTCTCACCATCTTTTGTAAGCTCTGAAGCCCAAACGGGGTGTGCCTATTTCTGCTTTCATGCTTGAAATGTGTCCTGTATATTTGTCCGACCTCTTTGAGTTGTGGACCTGTGATGCTGCAAGAAATTAATGGGCATTTATTTTGGCAGGAGAAAGCACCAGATTTACATTAGCAATATTTAATGAACCCAACATGTTCACAACAAACTGATGGACTTCAGGGGTCAATAACCTGCAGGTAGGATGTGTGAGCACTCCAGACTTTTTTTTTTGACCATTATTTTTGTTTGCTTGTAAATCTTCTACCATTTAAAAAAAAAAAAATGCAATCTAAAAGATTAAGGGGGACCTATTATGCTTTTGGGCTTTTCATCCCTTTCCTTTAGTGTGTTATATATATATATATATATGTTTTGTGCATGTAAAAGGTCTGCAAAGTTACAAAGCCCAAAGTCCACGCCAAAGAGTGTTACTCTCCCCCACAGAAACACTGCTCCTGTACTGCATGAAACGCCTCGCTTGAAGACCCGCCTTTTCTTCCGTGACATGGTGACGTCACCAAGTAACATAATACCTGCCTATAGCGGATAATTTGGCACGCCCTCAAACAAAGCTAGTTAGAGCAGAGTTTAAAGAATTTAGTACAAGTGTGCACCTGGAAATAAGCATAATAGGTCCTCTTTAAAGGAGCAGTGTGTAGGATTTAGTGACATCTAGTGGTGAGGCTTTACAGACGGGCTTTATATATATATATATATATATATATATATATAGTTTTATATATATATATATATAAAACTAAGTTTTATATATATATATATATATATGTATATATATATATATATATAAAACTTAGTTTTTTCTTGCTCATTTTCGTCATCGTCTCATTTTTTAGTTTAGGTTACAACCCACTCACACATTGGCAATAAGAAACAATTAGAAACATTTATACGTGTAAAAACTTACATACAGTCCCTTGAAGAAAAATGACTCTAGTTGTGACTATAGTGGATGTGTTGTTGTCCTTTTCTTTGCTGGGTTTCTTCCGCTCATGCAGTGACCGATTTACTTTTTTACACTCATGAAAACACATATAGAGTCAACACACAGAAGCAAGGACATGTACACACTCACTAAATACACACATGCACACGGTTCAGTGGCATGTCGCTGTGCATGAGAGGATCCCCAGGGAGAGCTCAGTCCGAGCAACTTCACCGCACTGCCTAATTGATGTGTGTGTGTGTGTGTGTGTGTGTGTGTGTGTGTGTGTGTGTGTGTGTGTGTGTGTGTGTGTGTGTGTAACAGGGAGTAGGAAGTGAAGGGAAGGCATGCACATTTAACAGTCCAAACTAACCTCGCCTTTCTCCAAACAGCGCTTCAAACTCTGGCAGAAAATGAACAAGCCTGTCAGTCATGTACTAATTTAGTCTCTGTGAGAAGCCTGAGCCTTCAGCCTGTCAGTCTGATAGTTTATATCATCCTGAGATTATAAGACAACCGTGAAACAATAAGTGCGGAGGAGACCTGAACCTATTAACCACACACACACAATACCTCAATCCTCACATTCTCTCTCTCACACACACACACACACACACACACACACATTGACACACAGACTCAAGACTGAGGGCAACTCTTTTGATGTATGCGCAGCTAATGTAGCAGTAACAGCTACTTATTGGATGAAATATGGCTGACATGGAGGATGGACGGAAACAGCCAGGCTCTGTGAAAGAGGGGCCTGGGACAGAAGCTTTTAAAATCTCTTATTGCTCAGCTTAAATAGTGTAAATGTGGCTTTTTGTGCATTCAAATGCATTTTTGTTTATTTATTTATTTCACAAATTTCACAAAGAAAGCAACCAAAACAGCAGAATTATAAATAGTAGTGTACTGGCAGTTTGCTATAAACCATCCTCGCTGCTTCTAGCAGGATGTAAAGGTTTCTGTAGATTACCATGTCCAACTTCAACTTGCCTTCTGCAGACAGATTAGGCTTGTATTGTGAGTGAAAATATTCCACAGAGATAAAAATAAACCAGAAGATATCCATATGCAATAATAGACTATCAAAATTGGACCAATTCCACTGGAAATAACTGAAATACAGCCTACAATCTGTGGTCAGAAACATTGTTGCTCCTCATCCTGCTCCACTGAAGCCTAACTCGCACTAATCACACTTAATGGGAGACACCCAAATTGTCCAAAAGCAGGACAGACAAGAGGAGCACATCTTAATAAGGCAAAACACCCATAAAAGAGTAAAATGGATCACAAATCCCATTCTACAACATGACTAATTACCTTAATTCTAATGCATAGCAAACATTTTCAATCGCATAACACAATGCAATTTTGTTATGAGAATCAAATACAAAAAACTGTAAATAATACAACATGGCTCTTACAAGTAGACTGTAGTGATGTTGCATCAAATAATATGACATTAGCCTGTGTGACAAAACTTTTTATAACACCGGTACTGTATATAATAGATAGATAGATAGATAGATAGTAACTATTGATCCCGAGGGAAATTCAAGTTTCCAGCATCACAGTTCCATAGTGCAAAACATGTTAGTAAAAAGGCAGTAAAAAAGTTAGTAGTGCAAAGTAAAAAAAAATATACCAGATATAAAAACACAAGGAGATGAAGAAAACTGTTAAAACTGAATATAGTGCAGGGTAACAGCTGTGATACACAACTTTTAAAAGTGAGTATAGTGCAGAAAAGACTGTTAAAAGTGAATATAGTGCAGGGTAACAGCTGTGATACACGACTATTAAATAAGTGAATACAGTGCAGAAGAGA